>ML787652.1:531866-554321 GCA_009831015.1 Picea engelmannii | reverse complement strand
CTAGAAGCCGTTGAAAGGAGATCTACGACATCAAGGCTCAGGTTGTATATTTCCCTTTCATTTAATATAATACATGAATCTGTCCCTTTCCCATAATGATGATATCATCTTATTACATGATTCCTTGATCACATGTATAGTCTAGAGTTTTGAATATATTAATGTCTTTGTTGTGATTGGTTTGTGTTGTTGTGATTGGACGATGAAAGAGCATCGTAGCAGAGCGAGGATCAACAGAGATAAGGAGAGCTTTCATAAAGTAAGTATATCTTCCTTCTTCTCTTGTCCATTCAATACTTTAAAGCTAGGGAAAGAGGTATATTCTGTCACTGTTTGTTCCAGATCTAGGTGGATCTGGGGAGATCGGTTTGTGTCCGCACTTACGGATTTATCCTTGAACAAAGGTTGTATGAATGCTCAAATTCGAAGGGAATCTGAATGCAGAACTCATCTTTAGGAATAGGCTGAGGTAAAGATATAGAATCTACATCTACAATGTAGGGCTGTTGGGTTTCCTCTTCTAAAGATGGATATATACAAGAATGATGATGATCTTCTGAATATACAAAGCATAAAATAATTCTCCTTACACACGAAGGGAAAAGAACGAAAGAGTTGATAAATAAATACAATAGTTCATGAAGCAGACTAATGAATTTGGTACCTGGATTTGAAATTTAACTCCTTCATCTTTTGTCAAACGGATCCTCCCCAGTGGAGTCTTTAATCGTGGAGTCGCCAGATAGAAGATTACAACCAAGTGAATGCCCAGGATTTGTCTATCATCAAAGTTGGATCTGTGTCATGTCCCAAGGAAGCTGAGCTTCAATCTCCTCTCCCCGGCAACGACGCCAATTTGTTATCACTCCAGGAAACTCTCCTAGGCTGTAAGTCAGAGATGCCTGGTAACTCAATATTTTTAGGAACTATTTTCTTAATAATGTGTTGGGCTTTTGGATCAAGATGAATATCTGAAACTCTGAGTTATATTCTCAAGACAGTCTTAACTATAATCATGCTACACAAGGCCTTCAAGAGCTATTGTCAGATAGGTTTGAATAACAGGTGGATGAGAAAACTAATCAATCAACCAGAACATATATAAAACCATATATATATGATGGGTCAACAAACTAGCCAAGGATGGTTGTGATTCTTTCTTCATAACCAAAAGTAAGATGACAGTTACCAGGGTCATTAAACAGAGACAAAAGAATTAATTCTACTCATAAGCAAGAGATAGATAAAAGAAGGTCGGACAGTAACAAAGAAAGAAGCTTGTTGGATGATATATTAAATAAAGTGTCTTGTTACAAAACAGTAGCATCTAGAACTCAAAATCGAACCCTTGGTTCCTCTTATAACCTTAGCTTTATAGCTTTACAAAACAGTTCTGAGATCCTGAAAACATGGATCAAATAAGCTAAAAATAGTAAATCAAAATCTACTTGCAAAAGATGTGGGATGATCCCCAAAAGTGAGGTCAATCCCAGCTTTTTTGGTCCTCCTCTCTTCTTGAGTGTTGGTGTAGTGCAGGATAGCCTCCCAAGGCTGACTGATGACTCTTCCAAGAGCTAAAATTTGAATTTGCTGAGGTGTGCCAAAATCCTGATTTTCGGCCTTTGAAAACGATACCAAAAATGATTAAAACACCTCTTCTTTGCCTTACCCATTAAAGTAACCATTGGATCTGACTAGATAATTCACCACTTGTCTATTCCAAGAGGTTTCATCTCATTCTGATTCGAAAATTCCTGATCTGGGCGAGATTTCAAGTATTCTGGTCATTACAGGATTTCGGTGGTTAACATAGAAGACTTCTAGGTGGATTAACTACCGAAAGAACAACTTTCGGTGGTTAATGAACAATCATCCTGTTCGCCTAAACCACCGAAAAGGCATATTTTCCAGAAATAAACTGCCTTTGGAAAAATTGAATTTCTAAGTCGTGGAGAGTCCGTTTTACATGCTTGAATAGTCGATTTACATCCAGAAATCCTAAGCCTTCCAATGGTACTTTCAAATCTTCATTTGGAGTTTGGGAAGACAATCAAAAGTTCCCTGCAAGATTAGGCATCATTCTTCAAAAATGCCAGTGCATTTTTTATCGCTAACATCTGGCTCCAACTGGGATGGAGACCTCCCTGCGAGGTTTCCAAGAACCTGGCAGAACCCGTGCCTTTAGATTTGGGCATGGAGTCATTTACCCTTTACAATTTATCATCTGGATATTTCCTACTCAACATCATCAAGTGCCATGCCTCAGTTACTCTTGCCTCACCTTCCATCTATGTGGTAAGTTGGTGATGTAGAGTTCATCCTTCCAAGGATCTTTATCTTGATATCCTGAAGATGAAATTCGAGTTGGGTGATGTGTCTTCTGATCCATGATATTTTTCCTTTTTTAAAAATGACCAAATATAGTCAAAAAACGTCTTTTGAATTCCTTCTTCAAGAATAGTGTTTCGACTTGATTTGATAATTTATAATCATCCTATTCCAGAAGATTTCACATCATTCCAGCGTGAATATCTCGAATCTGGGCAAAATCTTGAATATTCTGGTTAAAACATCTTTCTGTGGTTAACAGTATTTGGATTTTAAGCACCTTATCCACTGAAAGAACTTCTTTTCGGTGGTTAATGAGCACTGGAAGGCTCGCCTAAACCACCGAAAAATAGAAGTATTTCAAAAATCAAAATATCAAAATTTTGATTACCTGTATGTTTGTAAATGACTTCAGGGCTTCTTAGATGAAGCTCCTTTCTCTCTGACTAAACTTGTGATTTCCTCTTGATGGGTTTCATCTTGCAACTCTCCTTCCATAGAAGTGGCAATTTGAGCAAGGGCCTCTAATCCAAGTGGTCTAGCTGATGGGACTAATTGTCTTCTCATGTCTCTGCTTGACTTCTTTTGTACTATCTGCAAATCCTTATCTTGAAAAATGTCATGGTCACTGAAATCTACTCTGTCAACGCATGCCGCACCCAGCTACATAATAAAAGAAAATATTTGCAATCTTAAGCTCTTTTGTATGGCTAACGAAAGTGACCCTGAACAACCAATGCCAGAAACACACAAAACAACCATATTGTGCACTATGTTCAACTGTAATCTGAAGAAATAGCACAGAACCATTATGCTACATGAAATAGGGATTTCCTCCTCAAGTACACATTCCAACATAGCCATGATAGATTGATGTTTTTCTTTTTATATCAAATCTATATGATGCAAGACTATTATATCTTCCCGTCTCAATGCAATCAAAGATTCTCTCAATGGCCCACGTGGTATCAACCTTCTATTGCCCCAAAGGGTTATACAGTTTACCATTACAATATCCAAGTCCCTGGACAAGCTCCAATACTTTCTTACTTCTTGAAATGACTAAAATTGGTGTGGATGTTGTTTTCTTTATTAAGGACATAAAAGGGAAACAAAAGACCCTGAAAAACTCATTTCTAAGAACTCTGCATGCCATCATCCAGAATGACAACTCCAATTCCATTCTCGATTTTATTAGCAGTCACCTTGGACTCCCTAAACTGGCAATTATGTTCTACCTTGTCTCCTCTTCTATGAAATTCCATCACACCATATCTCTGAAAAAGAATGCAGCACTATTCAACTTGTTTAGATCTGATCCAATTTTTGTAGTAGTACCAATTAGATGTCTTTGAAGCATTCTGGCTTCATGTCCATAGCCCCTGCTAAGAATGAGAGGACAAAGCCCATCCTCCGAAAAGAGAAACTCAAGGAACTCTGTCATTAGGGTCTTTCCATTTCCTCCCCACGTCAAATTGCCCACACTTATCAGCGCTGCCAACCTTTTCTGTTTGAATAAACCTAAGAGATATAGCTTCTTGCGGGCTTGGAGAGAAAATGCATAGAGGTGAGATGCTGCTGTTAGAAAAAGCAACAAAGAACGGTAAAGTGGGGATACTTGCTAATTTGGTGCCATGAATACTGAGTCACTGATTTAAATGTCTAAAACAATGTTCATTATTTTTTTCCATAAAATTAATGATATGATTGCTACGTCTGTCCTGTTGTTTTTTATTGCTCCCATTGGAAATCCATATTGGCCCTTGTCATATCACGATCACAATATTCAGATCTCTTCTCATATTCTGAGGCCTTATTCCACTGTAAAATATGGACGATCATTTGGATGTAAATCCTGAGATATGGTATGCTGCATATCCTCGACGATATTGCCTATCTCATTCACTTCACTGAGAAATTGAAAGTATGCATACGGTACCACACCATCTGAATCGTATGGAACTGGAAATAATTGCCGATAACACAAGATGGCTATTTTCAAAACTAAAAGACCTCCCGCAAACACATTCTGCCAGTGGTGCCAATAATCATCTACTTGTGAGACACCAATCAGGGCAGCTGCCAAAAGAAATCAGGTCGAGATCAACCAACTGCATTTTTTATTGAATCAGTGATAACTGCAGTAATTACATGCGCGAATTTGAATGGGAAAACACTTATGGTAATACGAAAGATAATTCTAAACACAACAGTCTTGTCTGGAAAGAGAAGAAAGAATACAAGATTCTATAGACAAATTGAAATTAATGTGATGATCCAGGTGCGCCAAGTCCCATTTTCTGCCCCAGTATTGTCAATTGTTCAACCAACTGTAACCCAGTAAGGACCTCTATTGTCCCATAAATAATATTCCTTACAAGTTGTTGTCTTTGTGCTAATTCTTGTAGGCTTCCATACTCAATATAATTTCCTTCGCCTATTATGAAAACTATTACCTCCTTGAAAGGGACTTTTGAGTACGTGTCTATCACAGAACTGGATTTAGGAGCCCGTGGATCAAAGAGAAAATGTGCCTCAATATCTGGACTAGGCCTTGCTTCCATAAATTCTTCTACTTTCCTTACCATTGCGATCTGCTTGCCACCAGAAAGAAGGCTCTTCATGCCTGTAGTTACTACACTAAGGGACTGCCCATATAATTTCTCTGCTGAGTCAACAATGTTATTTCTGCTTCAAGCACTAGATGATATTAGTGACATATTTAAAGATTTTATCCTCTGCACTTAATGAAAAGCTTAAAGATCCACCTCATACTCCTTTAGTACTAATTCTATGGCTTCAACTTTTGCTACTGGTGTAGTTCCAGAAACAAGCAGATATATGATAGCAAGTCACAGCTTATCCATCTTGGTACCCTTCCTTCTCAAAATAGTTAGCAGTGCATTTTTGTCAATGCTACCCTTTTCCAACATCTCATCCTCTGTAGTGCAGTAGGAATTCAGTGATTTCTCAAAGAGCTTTACAAGCAGGGTATCACTGTTGACTATGAGATGATGGAGCATTATGATACCACTCACCACTGTAGTCAGAAGTATTTACATGAGAAAATGAAATAGAATATTTGGGTGTGTAAGGAATGTAATAACCAGAAGGATCATAGTAATATTAATAAGGCAGAGGCACGGAGCTCTGAATTAGTTGAAGAATGCATGGGGTATGGCATACAAGAAAACCCTCTTACACACCCTAAAAATTTAGAAATAGATTTTTTGACTCTTTCTATCACTTCAGATTTGAAAACCTAGCAGTTCCATAGCCTTTGGCATTGGGCATGGAGTCACTTAGCCTATGAAACCAATATCTGAAAACTCTCAAGCTCTGTGCAACTAGTCTTTAAATAACTTCAAAACATGCCTTTATTCAACCAATGTTAACTATTATTTCTGCTGTAATCTGGAAATGCTCGGGCAACGAGCTTATTTCCTACTCCTACACTAACCAGCTCTGCCATTTGTTAAGTGAATGCTGATTTCCATAGTAGCCATCCAAGCAATTTTAATACTAAAGAAATCTCGTCTTTATCACTGATCAACAAATGATGTTGAACATGTAACCGCAGTGACAAGGAGCTTTTCAGGAAACCATACTTACCTGAAAACATGGGCGAGTTGAAGAAATATGAAACTTTCAAGCCCTCTGAAAAGTATAACTCCATGAAGGCTGCCACTGGATCCTTGAAAAGAAGAGAAGAAACATGCTACTTCTCAGGAAACAGGTTCACATCTATGGAAACCTCTTGCTCAGCCATGACTGTTCCTCTGCAAGAAGACTGATCATCTTCTTGTCCTCTTGAGATCAACTCGTGATCATCAAAAACTACAATTTCCTTATAAGAATAATGCTCACAAGAGGATAACAAAACAAGATTTCCATCACATAGATTTGGATCAGATGAGAACATATAATTTATTATGCAATCATCAGTCATCATAAGCTCTTCTTGATTTACAAATTGATCATAAGCTTCACAAGCATACTTGTCTCTAGAATATTCTGCCAATGAATTAAGATCCGAATCTGAAATAAGCTCGTATGCTTTCTGTTGTTCTAAATCTGCTTCACACTCATTACCTCCCTACTCAAAATCTGAACCTTACTGACAATGTTTTTTCTCATGTGCAAGAATATTGTCAAAGTCAACCCGTTGTCGGATCCTCCTAGAAGCATGGATATTCTCCTCCACCACTTGAGCGTCTTCAAACAAGTTCCCTAATGATGAAGACTTCCTTTCTAGCGAGAGAAGGAAAATTTCATTATGCTGAGCCGTAAGATAGTATACCATGGCAGCAATCTCAGTAGGCCGAATCTCCAATGGGATGTCATAATAAACATGGTAAAACCTTCTATTGAAAACAGGCAAGGCTTCATCCTACTCTCGTTTCAAAGCATAGAAATCAGCGAGGTAAGAATCTAAAGATTTGTATTCGCTCCAATACTTCAGGAAATCATTAGAGAATTCAATCCAAGAGCCAATTGAATAAACTCTCAGACCCTTAAACCATGTAGCAGCATCTTTGATCAAATATTTCTAAAACATTCTCATGGTCACATCTTCATGCGCAATTGAAAAACGATCAACAAAATCCAAAAAGGATTCTACGTGTCGCTCAGCTGAAGCTTGATTCTCTCCAGAATACAAAGGGAGATATTGATAACAGTCATAAGGATAATGATGAAGAAGATGGGGTAGATGTAAAGGTTTGAACATCTTCATCCGGATCTTAACTTAAAAATCTGTGGGCTGATCATGAGAGATGGTAAGTTGTTGATCAAGTTGATAAATTATGGCCAGAGGGGCTGAGATCTGGACAGGTTTTGAAACAAGTTCAACATCCTCAAGGTTGTATGAATGATCAGATTCAGAGGGAATCTGAATGCAGAACTTGTCTTTAGGAATAGGCTAAGGTAAAGATATAGAATCTACATATACAATGTAGGGCTATTGGGTTTCCTCTTCTAAAGACGGATATATACAAGAATGATGATGATTTTCTGAATATACAAAGGAGAAAATAATTCTCCTTACATGCCAAGGGAAAAGCACGAAAGAGTTGATAAATAAATACAACAGTTCATGAAGCAGACTAATGAATTAGTACCTGGATTTGAAATTTAACTCCTTCATCTTTTGTCAACTGGATCCTCCCCAGTGGAGTCTTTAATCGTGGAGTCGCTAGATAGAAGATTACAACCAAGTGAATCTCCAGGCTTTGTCTATCATCAAAGCTGGATCTATTTCGTGTCCCAAGGAAGATGAGCTTCAATCTCCTCTCCCTGGCAACGACGCCAATTTGTTATCACTCCAGGAAACTCTCCTAAGCTGTAAGTCAGAGATGCCTGGTAACTCAATCTTTTTAGGAACTATTTTCTCAATAATGTGTTGGGGTTTTGGATCAAGATGAATATCTGAAACTCTGAGTTATATTCGCAAGATAGTCTTAACTATAATCATGCTACACAAGGCCTTCGAGAGCTATTGTCAGATAGGTTTGAATAACAGGTGGATGAGAAAACTAATCAATTAACCAGAACATATATAAAACCATATATATATGATGGGTCAACAAACTAGCCAAGGATGCTTGTGATTCTTGCTTGATAACCAAAAGTAAGATGACAGTTACCAGGGTCATTAAACAGAGACAAAAGAATTAATTCTCCTCATAAGCATAGAGATAGATAAAAGAAGGTCTGACAGTAACAAAGAAAGAAGCTTGTTGGCTGCTATATTAAAGAAAGTGTCTTGTTACAAAACAGTAGCATCTAGAACTCAAAATCGAACCCTTGGTTCCTCTTCTAACCTTAGCTTTATAGCTTTACAAAACAGTTCTGAGATCCTGAAAACATGGATCAAATAAGCTAAAAATAGTAAATCAAAATCTACTTGCAAAAGATGTGGGATGATCCCCAAAAGTGAGGTCAATCCCAACTTTTCTGGTCCTCCTCCTTTCTTGAGTGTTGGTGTAGTGCAGGATAGCCTCCCAAGGCTGACTGATGACTCAAAATTTGAATTTGCTGAGGTGTGCCAAAATCCTCATTTTAGGCCTTTGAAAACGATAACAAAAATGATTAAAACACCTCTTCTTTGCCTTACCCATTAAAGTAACCATTGGATCTGACTTGCTAATTCACCACTTGTCTATTCCAAGAGGTTTCATCTCATTCTGATTCGAAAATTCCTGATCTGGGCAAGATTTCAAGTATTCTGGTAATTAAAGGTTTCGGTGGTTAACATAGAATACTTCTGGGTGGATTAACTACCGAAAGCACAGCTTTCGGTGGTTAATGAACAGTCATCATGTTCGCCTAAACCACTGAAAAGGCATATTTTCCAGAAATAAACTGCCTTAGGAAAAATTGAATTTCTAAGTCGTGGAGAGTCCGTTTTACATGCTTGAATAGTCGATTGACATATAGAAATCCTAATACTTCCAATGCTACTTTCAAATCTTCATTTGGAGTTTGGGAAGACAATCAAAAGTTCCCTGCAATATTAGGCATCATTCTTCAAAAATGCCAGTGCATTTTTTATCGCTAACATCTGGCTCCAACTGGGATGGAGACCTCCCTGTGAGGTTTTCAAGAATCTGACAGACCCTGTGCCTTCAGAGTTGGGCATGGAGTCATTTAGCCTTTACAATTTATCATTTGGATATTTCCTACTCAACATCATCAAGTGACATGCCTCAATTACTCTTGTCTCACCTTCCGTCTATGTGGTAAGTTGGTGATGTAGAGTTTAGCCTTCCAAGGATCTTTTTCTTGATATCCTGAAGATGAAATTCGAGTTGGGTGATGTGTCTTCTGATCCATGATATTTTGCCTTTTTTTAAAATCACCAAATATAGTCAAAAAACTTCTTTTTGAATTCCTTCTTCAAGAATAGTGTTTCGACTTGATTTGATAATTTATAATCATCCTATTGCAGAAGATTTCACATCATTCCAGCTTGAATATCTTGAATCTGGGAAAAATCTTGAATATTCTAGTTAAAACATCTTTCTGTGGTTAACAGTATTTGGATTTTAAGCACCTTATCCACCGAAAGCACTTCTTTTCGGTGGTTAATGAGCACTGGAGGGCTCACCTAAACCACCGAAAAACATAAGTATTTCAAAAATCAAAATATCAAAATTCTGATTACCTGCATGTTTGTAAATGACTTCAGGGCTTCTTAGATGAAGCTCCTTTCTCTCTGACTAAACTTGTGATCTCCTCCTGATAGGTTTCAGCTTGCAACTCTCCTTCCATAGAAGTGGCAATTTGAGCAAGGGCCTCTAATCCAAGTGGTCTAGCTGCTGGGACTAATTGTCTTCTCATGTCTCTGCTTGACTTCTTTTGTACTATCTGTAAATCCTTATCTTGAAAAATGTGATGGTCATTGAAATCTACTCTATCAATGTGTGTCGCACCCAGCTACACAATAAAAGAAAATATTTGCAATCTTCAGATCTTTTGTATGGCTAACGAAAGTGACCCTGAAAAACCAATGCCAGAAACACACAAAATAACCATATTGTGCACTATGTTCAAAGGAATCATTGAAGGTTGGAACTGTAATCTGAAGAAATAGCACGGAACCATTCTGCTACCAGAAATAGGGATTTCCTCCTCAAGTACACATTCCAACATAGCCATGATAGATTGATGTTTTTCTTTTTATATCAAATCTGTATGATGCAAGACTGTTATATCTTCCCGTCTCAAGGCAATAAAAGATTCTCTCAATGGCCCACGTGGTATCAACCTTCTATTGCCCCAAAGGGTTATACAGTTTACCATTACAATCTCCAAGTCCCTGGACAAGCTCCAATACTTTCTTACTTCTTGAAATGACTAAAATTGGTGTGGATGTTGTTTTCTTTATTAGGGACATAAAAGGGAAACAAAAGACCCTGAAAAACACATTTCTAATAACTCTGCATGCCATCATCCAGAATGACAACTCCAATTCCATTCCCAATTTTATTAGCAGTCACCATGGACTCCCTAAACTGGCAATTATGTTCTGCCCTGTCTCCTCTTCTATGAAATTCCATCACACCATATCTCTGAAAACGAATGCAGCAATATTCAACTTGTTTAGATCTGATCCAATTTTTGTAGTAGTACTAATTAGATGTCTTTGAAGCATTCTGGCTTCATCTCCATAGCCCCTGCTAAGAATGAAAGTACAAATCTCGTCCTCCGAAAAGAGAAACCCAAGGAACTCTGTCATTGGGGTCTTTCCATTTCCTCCCCACGTCAAATTGCACACACTTATCACAGGCGCTGCCAACCTTTTCTATTTGAATAAACCTCAGAGATATAGCTTCTTGCGGGCTTGGAGAGAAAATGCATAGAGGTGAGATGCTGCTGTTAGAAAAAGCAACAAACAACTGTAAAGTGGGGATACTTGCTAATTTGGTGCCATGAATACTGAGTCAATGATTTAAATGTCTAAAATATGGTTCATTATTTTTTGCCATAAAAATAGCGATATGATTGCTACGTATGTCCTGTTGTTTTTTATTGCTCCCATTGGAAATCCATATCAGCCCTTGTCATATCACGATCACAATATTCGGATCTATTCTCATATTCTGAGGCCTTATTCCACTGTAAAATATGGACGATCGTTTGGATGTACATCCTGAGATATGGTATGCTGCATATTCTCGACGATATTGCCTATCTCATTCACTTCACTGAGAAATTGAAAGGATGCATACGGTACCACACCATCTAAATCGTATGGAACTGGAAAGAATTGTCGATAACACAAGATGGCTATCGTCAAACCTAAAAGAACTTCTGCAAACACATTCTGCCAGTGGTGCCAATAATCATCTACCCGTGAAACGCCAATTAGGGCAGCTGCCAAAAGAAATCAGGTCGAGATCGACTAACTGCATTTTTTATTGAATCAGTGATCACTGCAGTAATTACATGCGCGAATTTGAATGGGAAAACACTTATGGTAATACAAAAGATAATTCTAAACACAACAGTCTTGACTGGCAAGAGAAGAAAGAATACAACATTCTATAGACAAATTCAAATTAATGTGATGATCCAGGTGCGCCAAGTCCCATTTTCTGCCCCAGTATTGTCAATTTTTCAACCAACTCTAACCTAGTAAGGACCTCTATTGTCCCATAAATAATATTCTTTACAGGTTGTTGTCTTTGTGATAATTCTTGCAGGCTTCCATACTCAATATAATTTCCTTCCCCTATCATGAAAACTATTACCTCCTTGAAAGGGCCCTTTGAGTATGTGCCTATAACAGAACTGGATTTAGGAGCCCATGGATCAAAGAGAAAATATGCCTCAATATCTGGAATAGGCCTTGCTTCCATCAATGCTTCTACTTTCCTTACCATTGCGATCTGCTTGCCACCAGAAAGAAGGCTCTTCATGCCTGTAGTTACTACACTAAGGGACTGCCCATATAATTTCTCTGCTGAGTCAACAATGTTATTTCTGCTTCTATCACTAGATGATATTAGTGACATATTTAAAGATTTTATCCTCTGCACTTAATGAAAAGCTGAAAGATCCACCTCATCCTCCTTTAGTACTAATTCTATGGCTTCAACTTTTGCTACTGGTGTAGTTCCAGAAACAAGCAAATATCTTGGTACCCTTCCTTCTCAAAATAGTTAGCAGTGCATTTTTTTCAATGCTACCCTTTGCCAACATGTCATCCTCTGTAGTGCAGTAGGAATTCAATGATTTCTCAAAGAGCTTTACTAGCAGGGTATCACTGTTGACTATGAGATGATGGAGCATTATGATACCACTCACCACTGTAGTCAGAAGTATTTACATGAGAAGATGAAACAGAATATTCAGGTGTGTAAGGAATGTAATAACCAGAAGGATCATAGTAATATTAAAAAGGCAGAGGCATGGAGCTCTAAATTAGTTGAGGATTGGATGGGGTATGGCATACAAGAAAACCCTCTTACACAGCCTAAAAATTTAGAAACAGATTTTTTGACTCTCTCTATCACTTTAGATTTGAAAGCCTACCAGTTCCAGTAGCCTTTGGCATTGGGCATGGAGTCAATTAGCCTATGAAACCAATCTCTGAAAACTCTCAAGCTCTGTGCAACTAGTCTTTAAATACCTTCAAAACCTGCCTTTATTCAACCAATGTTAACTATTATTTCTGCTACAATCTGGAAATGCTCGGGCAGCGAGCTTATTTCCTACTCCTACACTAACCAGCTCTGCCATTTGTTAAGTGAATGTTGATTTCCATAGTAGCCATCCAAGCAATTTTAATACTGAAGAAATCTCGTCTTTATCACTGATCAACAAATGATGTTGAACATGTAACCACAATGACAAGGAGCTTTTCAGGAAACCATACTTAAAAACCATAAATAATTAGTTATTGATTAATTAATTAATAATTAATTAATTGATAATTATGTTAAAACCTATGTTAGCAATTAAGTTAGTTTTGGGTTAAACAAAAATATTAAAAACAATTTAAAATAAACAAAAAATAAATAAAATTTAAAAATAAAAACAAAAAAAAATGTAATAATTAAATAACATATAAAACAAATTATAATAAGCATATTATATATAATATAAAAAACAATAAAAAAATTCAAAAAACATAAAAAAAATAAATATAAATCTATATATATATATATAAAATAATAAAACAAAATACAACAAATTTAAAACAAAAATAAAAAACATGACAAACTATCCTAAGTCCTCTACCTCCACGCACTTGTTATATCCCATGCCCCCATGCCATTACTCATCCCTCACGTCACTCCACTCACTACCCCACCTCACACTCCACTCATGTCCACCCACCTTACGTCACCCCCACATCACCTTCCACTATCCCCTTCACACCCCCGCTCGTATTCCCTAAACTAGCGCCCCTCCATCGTATGCCATATTTAAATCAACGGACAACATAAATTCCGGACCCCCCCCCCCTCTCCTTCTGGAATTTAACGAGAGGGGGGGGGTCCGGAATTTGAAATAAAACCTTGCAGATCTGAACGACCTAGATATGAGCACCAAGATCAACGATCTATATCTAATTCCGGACCCCCCCGTCCGGTCTACATTTAACAAGGGGGGGGGGGGGTCCGGAATACCGCTTACCACAAGAAAAACCACTTTCCCTCATTTTTACCATTTTTGCCTATTTTACCATGTCCTCTTCCAGGTCGAGTTTTGGGAAAATGGAGATGGATTTTAAAAATAAGAGAGAGGTTTTTTCTCAGAACGGGCCAAGGAACAAAAACCTCTTTCAGTTTTTTCAACAGGGTTACGAGCAGAGAGGATCGAAGACATCTTCGAGGCCTATTGTTCCATATTTTCAATTTTCCGTTTCAGTCCCGATCTTGCAGGAGCTGTTACGGACAACTGAGGACGAATTTGGCGAAACTGAAGGAGTTTTTTGTCCATCACATGCCCATATACAATAACCTATTTCAGTTTTCACCCAGGTGTCATCATTGAAGAGAAAATCATGTCTGTTCGGACCCCTGTTTCACAGAAAACCGGTCCGTTTTTCATGGCAGAAAACTTCAAATTTTGTGGGAGTGGTGGCTATTTTTGGCCGAGGCAGTTAAACCGATTGCCGAAACTAATTGGGATGGTCTATCCTATTTATAGAGGTGATTTTAATGTAAAAGGGTTCGACCTGTGAGGCTCCGGGAGCATGGGCTGTGTATGACCAGAGAAAGTTTTTTCTGTAATCTTTTAATGATTGATCAGTAATGAGCTTGTTTTTCACAGGATTCTTGTGTGGGTGTATTGGTGGTGTTTTCCTCTGTTAAATTTTTTTCCTGTCATCTTTCAATTTGTTTTCATTTTCTTATTATCAGAAGGAAAGTAATAGATGCATAATTTATCAGCAGATACTCTGCCTCTGAGCTTTTGATGATCTTTATGTTTTCTGCTAAAGCTTAGTTCAGGAATTCTTAGTTGCTCCTGTGCCTGGCTTTTCCTCCACTATTTCTTCTTCAAGTCAACATCATTAAACTCAATTCGATCCAAGACATTCACTACCTTGCCCTGTGTAAAAGATTTGTCCAGATCTGAGAAATCAATCACATTGTTTAAAGTGCAGACCCCATTTGCCCAATGGCCCTCCTTGTTGTTCCAAAATAATCATTTAAAAACCCCAACCCATGTTCTTCATAACTAGCCTAATACATCTTCAAACAAAGCTATATCAGACTGAGAGATCCCTCTCTGAGTCTTGGAGGGCTAGATCCAAGACTCGAAGTGGTTCTGATGTTGCCTCTGTGACTGCCTCACAGCCTTGGGAAAATTACAGAGTGCTAACACCCTTAAACCATGTAGCAACATCTTTGATCAAAGATTTCGAAAACATTCTCATGATCACATCTTCATGCGCAATTGAAAAATGATCAACAAAATCCAAAAATGATTCTACGTGTCCCTCAGTTGAAGCTTGATTCTCTTTGGAAAACAAAGGGAGATATTCCTAACAGTCATCAGGATAAGGATGAAGAAGATGGGGTAGTTGTAAAGGTTTGAACATCTTGATCTAGATCTTAACTTGAAAAGCTGTGGGCTTATCATGAGAGATGGTAAGTTGTTGATCAAGTTCAGAAATTATGGCCAGAGGGGCTGAGATCTGGACAGGTTTTGAAACAAGTTCAACCTCCTCAAGGTTGTATGAATGCTAAGATTCAGAGGGAATCTGAATGCAGAACTCGTCTTTAGGAATAGGTTGAGGTAAAGATATAGAATCTACATCTACAATGTAGGGCTACTGGGTTTCCTCTTCTAAAGACGGATATATACAAGAATGATGATGGTTTTCTGAATATACAAAGCAGAAAATAATTCTCCTTACATGCGAAGGGAAAAGCACGAGAGATTTGATAAATAAATACAACAGTTCACGAAGCAGACTAATGAATTGGTACCTGGATTTGAAATTTAACTCCTTCATATTTTGTCAACCGGATCCTCCCCAGTGGAGTCTTTAATCGTGGAGTCGCCATATAGAAGATTACAACCAAGTGAATGTCCAGGCCTTGTCTATCATCAAATCTGGATCTGTGTCATGTCCCAAGGAAGCTGAGCTTCAATCTCCTCTCCCCGGCAACGGCGCCAATTTGATATCACTCCAGGAAACTCTCCTAGGCTGTAAGTCAGAGATGCTTGGTAACTCAATCTTTTTAGGAACTATTTTCTCAATAATGTGTTGGGGTTTTGGATCAAGATGAATATCTGAAACTCTGAGTTATATTCTCAAGACAGTCTTAACTATAATCATGCTACACAAGGCCTTCAAGAGCTATTTTCAGATAGGTTTGAATAACAGGTTGATGAGAAAACTAATCAATCAACCAGAACATATATAAAACCATATATATATTATGGGTCAACAAACTAGCCAAGGATGCTTGTGATTCTTGCTTAGTAACCAAAAGTAAGATGACAGTTACCAGGGTCATTAAACAGAGACAAAAGAATTAATTCTACTCATAAGCATAGAGATAGATAAAAGAAGGTCTGACAGTAACAAAGAAAGAAGCTTGATGGCTGCTATATTAAAGAAAGTGTCTTGTTACAAAACAATAGCATCTAGAACTCAAAATCGAACCCTTGGTTCCTCTTCTAACCTTAGCTTTATAGCTTTACAAAACAGTTCTGAGATCCTGAAAACATGGATCAAATAAGCAAAAAATAGTAAATCAAAATGTACCTGCAAAAGATGTGGGATGATCCCCAAAAGTGAGGTCAATCCCAGCTTTTCTGGTCCTCCTCTCTTATTGAGTGTTGGTGTAGTGCAGGATAGCCTCCAAAGGCTGATTGATGACTCTTCTAAGAGCTAAAATTCGAATTTGCTGAGGTGTGCCAAAATCCTAATTTTCGGCCTTTGAAAACGATACCAAAAATGATTAAAACACCTCTTCTTTTCCTTACCCATTAAAGTAACCATTGGATCTGACTTGATAATTCACCACTTGTCTATTCCAAGAGGTTTCATCTCATTCTGATTCGAAAATTCCTGATCTGGGCGAGATTTCAAGTATTCTGGTCATTACAGGATTTCGGTGGTGAACATAGAAGACTTCTGGGTGGATTAACTACCGAAAGCACAACTTTCAGTGGTTAATGAACAGTCGTCTTGTTCGCCTAAACCACCGAAAAGGCAGATTTTCCAGAAATAAACTGCGTTAGGAAAAATTGAATTTCTATGTCCTGGAGAGTCCGTTTTACATGCTTGAATAGCCGATTGACATCTAGAAATCCTAAGACTTCCAATGGTACTTTCAAATCTTCATTTGGAGTTTGGGAAGACTATAAAAAGTTCCCTGGAAGATTAGGCATCATTCTTCAAAAATGCCAGTGCATTTTTTATCGCTAACATCTGGCTCCAACTGGGATGGAGACCTCCCTGCGAGGTTTCCAAGAACCTGGTAGACCCTGTGCCTTTAGATTTGGGTATGGAGTCATTTAGCCTTTACAATTTATCATATGAATATTTCCTACTCAACATCATCAAGTGCCATGCCTCAGTTACTCTTGTCTCACCTTCCGTCTGTGTGGTAAGTTGGTGATGTAGAATTCATCCTTCCAAGGATCTTTATCTTGATATCCTGAAGATGAAATTCGAGTTGGGTGATGTGTCTTCTGATCCATGATATTTTGCCTTTTTTTAAAATCATCAAATATAGTCAAAAAACTTCTTTTTGAATTCCTTCTTCAAGAATAGTGTTTCGACTTGATTTGATAATTTATAATCATCCTATTCCAGAAGATTTCACATCATTCCAGCTTGAATATCTCTAATCTGGGAAAAATCTTGAATATTCTAGTTAAAATAGCTTTCTGTGGTTAACAGTATTTTGATTTTAAGCACCTTATCCACCGAAAGCACTTCTTTTCGGTGGTTAATGAGCACTGGAGGGCTCTCCTAAACCAATGAAAAACAGAAGTATTTCAAAAATCAAAATATCAAAATTCTGATTACCTGCATGTTTGTAAATGACTTCAGGGCTTATTAGATGAAGCTCCTTTCTCTCTGACTAAACTTGTGATCTCCTCCTGTTGGGTTTCAGCTTGCAACTCTCCTTCCATAGAAGTGACAATTTGAGCAAGGGCCTCTAATCCAAGTGGTCTAGCTGCTGGGACTAATTGTCTTCTCATGTCTCTGCTTGACTTCTTTTGTACTATCTGTAAATCCTTATCTTGAAAAATGTGATGGTCATTGAAATATACTCCGTCAACGTGTGTCGCACCCAACTACATAATAAAAGCAAAGATTTGCAATCTTAAGCTCTTTTGTATGGCTAACGAAAGTGACCCTGAACAACCAATGCCAGAAACACACAAAACAACCATATTGTGCACTATGTTCAAAGGAATCATTGAAGGTTGGAACTGTAATCTGAAGAAATAGCACGGAACCATTCTGCTACTAGAAATAGGGATTTCCTCCTCAAGTACACATTCCAACATAGCCATGATAGATTGATGTTTTTCTTTTTATATCAAATCTGTATGATGCAAGACTATTATATCTTCCCGTCTCAACGCAATCAAAAATTCTCTCAATGGCCCACGTGGTATCAAACTTCTATTGCCCCAAAGGGTTATACAGTTTACCATTACAATCTCCAAGTCCCTGGACAAGCTCCAATACTTTCTTACTTCTTGAAATGACTAAAATTGGTGTGGATGTTGTTTTCTTTATTAGGGACATAAAAGGGAAACAAAAGACCCTGAAAAACTCATTTCTAAGAACTCAGCATGCCATCATCCAGAATGACAACTCCAATTCCATTCCCAATTTTATTAGCAGTCACCTTAGACTCCCTAAACTGGCAATTATATTCTACCCTATCTCCTCTTCTATGAAATTCCATCACAGCATATCTCTGAAAAAGAATGCAGCAATATTCAACTTGTTTAGATCTGATCCAATTTTTGTAGTAGTACCAATTAGATGTCTTTGAATCATTCTGGCTTCATCTCCATAGCCCCTGCTAAGAATGAGAGGACAAAGCCCGTCCTCCAAAAAGAGAAACGCAAGGAACTCTGTCATTGGGGTCTTTCCATTTCCTCCCCACGTCAAATTTCCCACACTTATCACAGGCACTGCCAACCTTTTCTATTTGAATAAACCTCAGAGATATAGCTTCTTGCGGGCTTGGAGAGCAAATGCATGGAGGTGAGATGTTGCTGTTAGAAAAAGAAACAAACAACAGTAAAGTGGGGATCCTTGCTAATTTGGTGCCATGAATACTGAGTCACTGATTTAAATGTCTAAAATATGGTTCATTATTTTTTTCCATAAAAATAACGATATGATTGCTACGTCTGTCCTGTTGTTTTTTATTGCTCCCAATGGAAATCCATATCAGCCCTTGTCATATCATGATCACAATATTCGGATCTCTTCTCATATTCTGAGGCCTTATTCCACTGTAAAATATGGACGATCGTTTGGATGTACATCTTGATATATGGTATGTTGCATATCCTAGACGATATTGCCTATCTCATTCGCTTCACTGAGAAATTTAAAGTATGCATATGGTAGTACACCATCTGAATCATATGGAACTAGAAAGAATTTCCGATAACACAAGATGGCTATCGTCAAACCTAAAAGACCTCCTGCAAACACATTCTGTCAGTGGTGCCAATAATCATCTACCTGTGAAACGCCAATCAGGGTAGCTGCCAAAATAAATCAGGCCGAGATCGACCAACTGCATTTTTTATTGAATCAATGATCACTGTAGTAATTACATGCGCGAATTTGAATGGGAAAACACTTATGGTAATACAAAAGATAATTCTAAACACAACAGTCTTGACTGGCAAGAGAAGAAAGAATACAACATTCTATAGACAAATTCAAATTAATGTGATGATCCAGGTGCACCAAGTCCCATTTTCTGCCCTAGTATTGTCAATTGTTCAACCAACTCTAACCCAGTAAGGACCTCTGTTGTCTAATAAATAATATTTTTTACAGGTTGTTGTCTTTGTGCTAATTATTGCAGGTTTCCATACTCAATATAATTTCCTTCCCCTATCATGGAAACTATTACCTCCTTGAAAGGGCCCTTTGAGTACATGCCTATCACAGAACTGGATTTAGGAGCCCATGGATCAAAGAGAAAATATGCCTCAATATCTGGACTAGGCCTTGCTTCCATCAATGCTTCTACTATCCTTACCATTGCGATCTGCTTGCCACCAGAAAGAAGGCTCTTCATGCCTGCAGTTACTACACTAAGGGACTGCCCATACAATTTCTCTGTTCAGTCAACAATGTTATTTCTGCTTCCAGCACTAGATGATATTAGTGACATATTTAAAGATTTTATCCTCTGCACTAAATGAAAAGCTAAAAGATCCACCTCATCCTCCTTTAGTACTAATTTTATGGCTTCAACTTTTGCTACTGGTGTAGTTCCAGAAACAAGCAGATATATGATAGCAAGTCCCAACTTATCCATCTTGGTACCCTTCCTTCTCAAAAGAGTTAGCAGTGCATTTTTTTCAATGCTACCCTTTGCAAACATGTCATCCTCTATAGTGCAGTAGGAATTCAGTGATTTCTCAAAGAGCTTTACTAGCAGGGTATCACTGTTGACTATGAGATGATGGGGAATTATGATAACACTCACCACTGTAGTCAGAAGTATTTACATGAGAAGATGAAACAAAATATTCGGGTGTGTAAGGAATGTAATAACCAGAAGGATCATAGTAATATTAATAAGGCAGAGGCACAGAGGTCTGAATTAGTTGAGGATTGCATGGGGTATGGCATACAAGAAAACCCTCTTACACACCCTAAAAATTTAGAAACAGATTTTTTGACTCTTTCTATCACTTCAGATTTGAAAACCTAGCAGTTCCAGTAGCCTTTGGCATTGGGCATGGAGTCAATTATCCTGTGAAACCAATCTCTGAAAAATCTCAATCTCTGTGTAGCTAGTATTTAAATACCTTCAAAACCTGCCTTTATTCAACCAAAGTTAACTATTATTTCTACTGCAATCTGGAAATGCTCGGGCAACGAGCTTATTTCTTACTCCTACACTAACCAGCTCTGTCATTTGTTAAGTGAATGTTGATTTCCATAGTAGCAATCCAAGCAATTTTAATACTGAAGAAATCTTGTCTTTATCACTGATCAACAAATGATGCTGAACATGTAACCGCAGTGACAAGGAGCTTTTCAGGAAACCATACTTACCTGAAAACATGGGCAAGTTGAAGAAATTTGAAACTTTCAAGCCCTATGAAAAGTATAACTCCATGAAGGCTGCCACTCGATCCTTGAAAAGAAGATAAGAAACATGATGCTTCTCAGGAAACGGTTGCACATCTATGGCATCCTCTTGCTCAGCCATGAATGTTCCTCTGCAAGAAGATTGATCATCTTCTTGTCCTCTTGAGATCAACTTGTGATCATCAAAAACTACAATTTCCTTATCAGAATAATGCTCACAAGAGGATAACAAAACAGGATTTCCATCACATAGATTTGGATCAGTTGAGAACATATAATTTATTATGCAATCATCAGTCATCATAAGCTCTTCTTGATTTACAAATTGATCATAAGCTTCACATGCATACCCATCTCTAGAATATTCTGCCAATGAATTAAGATCTGAATCTGAAATAAGCTTGTATGCTTTCTGTTGTTCTAAATCTGCTTCGCACTCATTACCTCCCTGCTCAAAATCTGAACCGTACTAACATTGTTTTTTCTCATGTGCAAGCAAATTGTCAAAGTCAACCCACTGTCGGATCCTCCTGGAAGCACGGATATTCTCCTCCACCTCTTGAGCGTCTTCAAACAAGTTCCCTAATGATGAAGACTTCCTTTCTAGCAAGAGAAGGACAAGTTCATTATGCCGAGCCATAAGATAGTATACCATGGCAGCAATCTCAGTAGGTCGAATCTCCAATGGGATGTCATAATAAACACGGTAAAACCTTCTATTGAAAACATGCAAGGCTTCATCCTACTCTCATTTCAAAGCATAGAAATCAACAAGGTAAGAATCTAAAGATTTGTATTCGCTCCAATACTTCAGGAAAGCATTAGAGAATTCAATCCAAGAGCCAATTGAATCAACTCTCAGACCCTTAAACCATGTAATAGCATCTTTGATCAAAGATTTCGAAAACATTGTCATGATCACATCTTCATGCGCAATTGAAAAACGATCAACAAAATCCAAAAAGGATTCTATGTGTCCCTTAACTGAAGCTTGATTCTCTTCGAAAAACAAAGGGAGATATTCATAACAGTCATCAGGATAAGGATGAAGAAGATGGGGTAGCTGTAAAGGTTTGAACATCTTCATCCGGATCTTAACTTGAAAAGATGTGGGCTGATCATGAGAGATGGTAAGTTGTTGATCAGGTTCAGAAATTATGGCCAGAGGGGCTGAGATCTGGACAGGTTTTGAAACAAGTTCAACCTCCTCAAGGTTGTATGAATGCTCAGATTCAGAGGGAATCTAAATGCATAACTCATCTTTAGGAATATGATGAGGTAAAGATATAGAATCTACATCTACAATATAGGGTTGATGGGTTTCCTCTTCTAAAGACGGATATATACAAGAATGATGATGATTTTCTGAATATACAAAGCAGAAAATAATTCTCCTTACACGCGAAGGGAAAAGCACGAAAGAGTTGATAAATAAATACAACGGTTCACGAAGCAGACTAATCCTCCTTCATCTTTTGTCAACCGGATCCTCCCCAGTGGAGTCTTTAATCGTGGGGTCACCAGATAGAAGATTACAACCAAGTGAATGTACAGGCTTTGTCTATCATCAAATCTGGATCTGTGTCATGTACCAAGGAAGATGAGCTTCAATCTCCTCTCCCTGGCAACGACACCAATTTGTTATCACTCCAGGAAACTGTCCTAGGCTGTAAGTCAGAGATGCTTGGTAACTCAATCTTTTTAGGAACTATTTTCTCAATAATGTGTTGGGGTTTTGGATCAAGATGAATATTTGAAACTCTGAGTTATATTCTCAAGACAGTCTTAACTATAATCATGCTACACAAGGCCTTCAAGAGCTATTGTCAGATAGGTTTGAA
>ML787652.1:497857-526658 GCA_009831015.1 Picea engelmannii | reverse complement strand
GTGGTCATACATTTTTCCTTGGTGGGATTTTCCTAACTGGTATAACATTGTGATAATAGACATCACCTAGGGGGATGTGCATTTGATGATGTTGATACCCTTTTTGAAGTATTATTTCTAAGTTTGAGTTAGAAGGGGAGGGGGACGTGTTACATGTGTTTTCCTTGGTGATATAAGCTCAATGATATATTATTGATGTATTTTATCCCTTTGTGGTGTTGTGCCCTAGGTTCAATCCTAGGTAGAGATTATATTTTGTTGTTATCTTTATACCATGGTGCGTTTTCTAGGGAGAACAACTTTATGTTGCATGGTACAATTTTTGATTAATTGGGGTGGTTTTCATCAGGGATGATTTTAGGGGCTAAATTTCACTCATGGGCTAATTTTCCATGGTTTTTCCAAAAATGAGATTCGATATTTTAAAAATGATTCGCCCAAATTATATAGGATAAAATGATTTTACCTTAAAAATCGCCAAAATTTTATAAAAACTATATAAAATACTTAGAAATTTGAATATTTTTTAAAAAATATTGCCAAACATTTATAGTTAACATAAGAAGGATTAGTAATATTCACCAAGGTTTCTACATTTAAAAAAAAAAATCCATCCTTAAAATCATCCCAATTAATAAAAAATTGTACCATAGTTATGATTATTTCAAGTTAGGGTTGTTGACTAATCCAAAACTAGTCATGTGAGACTAAAGTAAAGTTTGATGAAAATGCTAGTCTCTTGTTGTTAAAGTTAAGGAAGGTTTGCAGGTTGAGGTACAGGTTGGTGCATGGTTGATGCACTTGTTTATGGTACACATTGACTACAGGTTATTTGGTATAGGTTGGTGCATGGTTGATGCACTTGTTTATGGTACACATTGACTACAGGTTATTTGGTACAGGTTGGTGCATGGTTGATGCACTTGTTTATGGTACAAGTTGATTACATGTTGAGGTACAGGTTGATGCATGGTTCAGGTTATTGGTGTAGGTTGTTTGGTGCAGGTTGATTGGTACAAGTTTACAACAATATATATCATAGTGATAGTGTGACAGTGGTTCCATCATTCTACTTATACGTCAGGGTGGTTGGATGGGGAAAGGACATGTGGTTGTAGCCATATTTTGGTAGTAGCCAGAGAACATAGGGGGTTGTATCCTCCTTTTGGTTGTAGCCAGAGAATTGGGGAGTTGGAGATTCCCTCAGGTTGTAGCCTGAGAAACTAGGGGGTTGGAGCCTCCTTCCAGTTGCAACTGAAAAACAAAGGAAGCTGGTGCTTCCAATGAATGTATTTCTTCAAGACATATAAGAAAAAACATTATGTGGTTTTCTCCCGCTTTGGGTTTCCACATAAAAACAATGGTGTATTGTGTATGTGTATGATTGTTCATTTGTTCATTGTTTATTTACTCTACAAATATTGGATGATAATGCTACATTGATATAAAACTTGCATTATATGGTTAGAAAGGATTAGATTGCTCTATTACTGATTCACCCCCCCTCTCAGTAATCCAACAACAAGATCTTGATGGAGTGCACCCCTTAATTGGCACACGTGTTGACGTAGATCATATTAGTTTATTATTATTTTCTTGAGTAGAGGGGCCATCCCCTTGGTTTTGGAATTTATTGGGATGCATGTGGATTTATGGCATGGTGGATACTATTTTTGGAAGGTTGTATTACATTGGAAGTTTTTCTAGGAGGTAGTTATGAGAGTACCCTTGACCTTGTAGTTATGTTTGACACATAGTCAACCATTTGTCTTGTTTGTTGGAGATCCCTCTTCCTGTTCACATATGTGAGGATTGACACACTTCTCTAGGGTGTATCCATGTGGATTTGGTTGAGCATTGATAATGTTATTGTGGTTGACTCCTTCATTGCATAAGTTTTGAGGAGTTGTAACCATTGGAGATTATTTATTTATTTATTGGGGAGGTGTTTGCACATTGGAGAAAAATCCCTTAAATATAGTTTCCATTTTGGGAGGTTAGACCAAGCCTTGCATGTAGAGCACTCCCCCTAGTTGGTGATGGGCCTTCATTTTCTCTTTTATTTATCCCATCTTGTATAAATATTTAATTATTTTTCCTCTAAGACTAGGACCTCGTGTGAAACAATTATGCCTTGTTACAAAGTTATTTTCCACTTGATTACCTAATGGGAATCATATAGAGGTTAGCAGTCAAAAACACTGAATTATGTCATTTTCCCTTGAGTATACACCACCTTTTTTATTGGTTGCAGGTTTCCCCTTTACAACCTATTACCAAAATTGATGGTCACCCCTTCTCTGTTTGCAAAGGGAGACCAGTTGCACCTTGGAAGAATGCAAGGCACGACCTGTTTTGTTACCCTGAAATTAGGAATGGTTACAATGAGATGGGATCAAGCTTGGATTTATTGTAATTCAACCTCGAGAAACTTGTTATTTTGAGTGTTTAGAAGAGTTATCGACCACCTCATCTCTTTAATCCTATATATTGAGGGCCTCTCATGGGAAAAGGGGAGGAAAAGATATAGTAAACTTATTATGTCAAATTGATTGCAGAGCTTGGGCAAGGAAATTGGGAGAAGCTTCATCAATCTATTTGTATGTAAGTTGTAATATTTTTTACTTATTAATAGAATATGCACATGATTTTCCCCTCTAATTGATTGTATATGGTGATTATAATCTTTGTAGAGAGTTAATATTTTCATGTCCTTGTGATATATTATTAGATCTATGTTTTACACATGTTACATCTGATCTTGTGAGAGGTGTTTGTTTGTTTTCCTATGTGTGCAGACCTGTGTTTGTGAAAGTGAAGGATATATTCAAAGGAACGAACGACCAAGGAGCATGCAGGGACAACCGTCGAAGTATCAAGTATGCTTCTTATCCTCTCATCTTGTAGACCTTTTCATGTATGATTTAGATCTAGGAAAATCTGCAGCTTTTATCTCTATTTTGTCTTAGGTATAGGTAGAGCCTAAGGGAGGTAACTCTTGCAAGGTAAATTTATCTTACAACAGAATGGTGACTCCACCGAGGAAGTCATAGTTTTTTATTTAGTTTTCTTCCTCAATTTTTAAATTCATATTCTCAACATCCTTGCCTATTTTAAGCCTCGATTTTCATTTTCATTCTTCCCATAAGTATTTTCTGAGTTTGTTTGAAAGTTTTTAGTCTTAGATATGATAAGTGTTCCTTAGATCTATCTTTTTCGCATGTGTATGATTGTGGTCACGGATTTCCAATGCACACAATGCGACCACCTACTTTTGGTCATGAGTTGCACTGTCACAACTCATGACCACCCAAAAAATCACACTAAGTAGTACGACCAGTTCTTGTGGTTGTCAGTCTCTCCCAGTACAAGGTGCGATCAACCACTCCATCTTAACTGACAAGGCATGACCAACCACTAAAAAGTTATTTTTGAAGGGACATTCTTCAAATCTATCCCAAATCTTCTTTTTGTGTTTTCTTACAATCTCATAGGTCTTTCTCGGATCTATTCCAACAGTCATTGTTGCAACCTTTTTCAAGTTATTTGAAAACTTTTTTTTACCATTATAATCTTGAGTTTTATGTGTTGAAGACATCCTTGTGATTGAATCTTTTATTCCTTGGGTGATTGTTCTCTTCATTTTCTTGATCTTTTGATTTATTTGAAAGTATCATTGAATCCTTTTATTTTGATTGAAAGTGAGAACAAAATAATTTGCATTAAAAAATTTCATTGCATTTGAATGAATTGGAAAACCCAAAAGTAATTTCATTCTAGTTAGTTGGTGGAGCATGTTGTATCCTACAGTTTATTTGACTCATATAGAAAACAAATTTTGCATTCAAAGAGTAGTTCACATTTCTTGTGTTGTGTTAGCACTGAGAGTCACCCTTAGATTGCAGGAGGATAAGCTCAGTACCCATCAAAACAGTTGTGGAGGCAGGTTTATGAGTGGAGGTCAAATGGACAAAGCTCGGTACAAGAATGTTTTAACATAGAAATTGAACAAGAAATGCATAGGGAAAAGAGGTCCTCATTAACTTTAGTTAGTGGTTTAAGGCTAAAGGTGAGCAGAAGGAAGCCTTAGTGAGGGAGGTGGAAAAGTCTGCCATGAGCATCCGGCCTTCAAAACTTGGTGAAGAAAAAATCAAGCACAAGAGAACTCTTGAACTCAAGTTTAAGATACTGAAATATATCACAACAGTATTATAATCAAACCTCCATCATAATACAACTACAATAACTCGTCTGGATCATCCATGCACAAGCATTTCAACATAAGAGGAAAAAATACAATGAAAGAGAATAATGAAACAGGTCGCAACAACATTATAATCAAATCTCCATTACAATACAACTACAACAACTCATCTGGATCATCCATGCATGAGTGTTTCAGCACAACAGTAAACAAGATGATGAAATAAGTTGACTTCTATTAATGAGAAAGTCCCAATTCTCATACATAACCAGAGAACAACTCTTCTATCAAAATATTACAAAATAGGGAGCTCTGCTCAACCATTCGACGACCATAACAAAATCTTGAATTGATCTATTTATACTCAGATCAGTGAACAACTATTAGGAGATTCATCTGGCCATCCCATCCCATGCTTTTCGTCTGTGCATCCTTTTGTCAGACTGTGCATGTTTCCTCCTATCAAACGTAAGCTTAGATCAGTATGAGCCTGCAAGAAGAAACCATCCATCGTGGTACTTTGGGCTGATAGTTCTGCTTCCTCAACCAGAGCTTCCATTCCTTCTATTTATGGACTGAGCTGAGGTTTCAACTACCTGTCCTTGTTCATTAACTGAATCCTCCTTGGGATCGGAGTGCGGTTGGACGACTAGTGAGCGACCACGTGTTGTTGTTGGATACGACATTATATGCGCACATGATTTCGGGGCCGTCGAAAGCATTTTGGACCCACATCGCTTTTGGGATAGAAATGCACCATCTTCTACCACATAGCCTCTCTGCAATACTGTAGTTTGGATTTCGGTCTGCCTTTGGATTTTAAAAACCGTGCAGCTTGTGGCACCAAAATGATTGGTGGTCATTGATATGATCGTGATCTGCGATCTGGGTGCACCAACTATTTTAGCTCCCCCGCCAAAGATTTATCTGCCTGCCAACTATGGAATCCTTCCAACCACGTTTAGAGATAATGCTATACTTAAATACACGAGGGATATCTATCACTGCAAAAATGAATTCGCATGTTCGCCTGAACTCATGGCTGTCACATGTGACCCTGAACAACTTCATGTGATAACACATTGATTTTTACACTTGTTTCTTTGATTGATACCTCTTGCTCCTTTCTATAGATAGGCTTCATCGAAACTGAAGATTGCATTCCATTCATTTTTTATTTTGAAGTCTTCTTGGATTCATAGTGATAAAACCATATAGTTCACTTCCATTTAGCCGTTTGAGTAACAACAATCATAAAAGGAACAAGGTGCCTAATCTAAAATCAACTAGAATTTTTTCTTTATTAGAAAACGATCACAAGTCTAGGTTGTAGGGTGGAGAGTAAATTCTCCAAGGTCACTGAAACAAAACTAGGAACAGTAATGAGCGAAAATCCATTAGTAACATGAAGTGTTTTTTGGGAAATCTCCTCTAACACAGGAGTCAAGCAACACTATCTGAGTTGCTTTGGGTCTAATAATTTTTTCGTATGTCCCCTTCCCATTTGTAGAATCCCTCTCCCATGACCGTTCTTCCCAACTACCAAGCACAAAGTGCTAGCCCTAGTTACTTTTCCTAGGTTACATTCCCAGGTGATTGCAGTGGTGGTACTGTCAATACCTAAGACAAACATACAACACATGATTTTGGATCCTTAGGAGGGTACTTGGTTGCGTCCAGTACTTGCACCTCTTGAAGTCTATTAGGGAGTAGTTGTGGGTAATTGTACCTCATTTCTTCATTGACGACCTCATCTACCATCTTCGAAAGATCCTTACTTCCTTTCTCTCTGTTACAAGAGATTTTTTTGCTAGATCTTATCTTATAGGGACTTTGGTAGTGTTTCTTCCTTGATTTAGCATACCCTAGGTTTAGTCTGTGTCTATGGAAGCAATTTTGGAGCCTACCAATCAAGGAACCCATTTGCACGAGGATCCTTGTCCTTTTCCTTATTTTGGAAATATTTTTCTTGCTTACATTGCTACATTGAGTCTTCCTAGATTCACTATAGGGTTACTAGTATGATTTTTTCTCACTCCGGTGATGACAAATGATCCGGGTGCCTCGAATGCAATCCCTCCACCTCAAGAACATCAACCTATTATTGGCTCTTTTCCTTCTTTAACTATTTCTTATTCTTCCCTTTCTTCGTCCATGCTTGACGAACGTCATGATGCTACTAACCAGGAGGCTAAGAAGGAGAATAAACATAAGAACAAGAAGAAGAAAAATAAGAAAAGGGGCAATCAACCAACCACTGTTAATCATGCTGGGAGTGTTGATAATATTGAGAAGCCTAAGAACATAGGTCACAAAACCAAGTTCCCTTGCATGCTTTTTAAGGGTGATCACCTTATTAACCTTTTCCTTGGTATTCCGAAAGTTTTATAAGTGTGGTCTCAATATTCCCAACAACCTATGTCACCAACCTCTGTAGGTCATGCTGGTGACAGTTTGTCGACTAGTGATAATAAGGTTGCGGGTAGAAAATGTAAAGTCAAGTTTCCTTGTAAGTTATGCAATGAAAATCATCCTACTTACCATTTCCCTCGTATAGAGGAGGCTTCACAATTGTTGGAAGACAATGTCATTTCCCAGCAACAACCTTCAATTGCTTCCCAAGAGTCCTCCCCTACCCAACCTATAGTTGATGAAATGGTCAATATGATTCGATCTTTAGTTGACCCCACTCTTCCCTTAGAGAGTGACTTGAATACTACTAATGTTTTCTTTGTCAGTTCAGAGTGTTCTAGACAAGGGGACATCTAGTTTGTTTCAACGGAACCCCCTCCCAGTACTGAGGTCATTTCCTTTGATTGGAATAGTATAGTATAACCTTGTCTTCCTTCAAGTATCCCTTTCCTGATAATTGTGCAAGCTATTGATAAGTACATATATCACACTATCGTAGATGAATGATAATATGTTAGTATTTTATCCTCAACTGATTGTAAATATTTAGGTTCTTATGAGATTTTCCCAACCACTAATCATCTACTAGATTTTAATAGAACACTTAGTGAACATTTAGAGATCCTTCCTTAGCCTCCCATCACCTTAGGAGTGAAAATTTTATGTATTGATGTCATGGTATTCTAAGGCCCCTTGGATTTTAATTTTCTCTTTGGGTAGGAATACGTCTATGCTATGAAAGTTGTAGTGTCCACACTTTTTCAAGTGATGCATTTTCCCCATGATGGGAGCATAGTGATCATCGATCATTTTATTTTTTTAGTCTTGATCATTGTATGACCGAAAACCATCCGACTTCCCTGAATGTTCCTCATATTCAAGTGGTTTCTCCATTGCCACAGGTCAATTATGTGGCATTATCTCACATGATTTCAATTTCTAATGAGAAGGAACCTCTCAATGTATGCTCATATTCTTTGTATTTGGTTCCAACAATTGACATGGTAACTACCAACCTCTAGACATCGAAGCCTGTTCTCCCCGCTATTGATCAAAGTGAGTCTCTTGGCATGTGTTCCTTCCAAATCATTATTATTCCATTTGGTGAAGACCTCTTGGAAGCCATGGTCAAGGTTAATGAGCATAGTTCTCTTTCTGTGTCAAGCTCGTTAATAAATGAAACAAATAACCATGAGCATAGTTCACTTTCTATATCAATCTTGTTAAAAAATGAAACATATAACCATGAGCATAGTTCGTTTTTTGTGTCAATCTGATTAAAAAATGAACCATATAACCATGAGCATGGTTCAATGTATGTGACGAGCTCGTTAAAAAATGAAATATACCCCCCTCCAATTGAGTCGAATCTTCCACTATATCTAGTAGCTCAACCTTCATTTCCTCCACCCGTGTCAGTTGATCTTATTTCTTCCTCCCTCTCTGGTGAACCTATTTCTATTAGTATCCAGGAGTCTAATAAGGTGCAGAAAGAAGAGTTAGTGGATGAAACGAAGCTTGGGGGGCATGTATCTAGCCTCTGAACATCATGTTGGAGTTAAGTTGTTAGCTTTCACCGATCATGCTGGGGGAAAAGTACCAACCTCTAGACATCATGTTGGGAAAAAACCTGTCGATGGGTATCACCAAAAGTGCCAACCTTTGGACATCACATTGGGAAGAAACCCATAAATGGGTATCATTCCGAGCAAAGTTTCATCCTATGTTTCAATATCATTTGAAAATGAAACCAACCTTGAGCATAGTTTCATTTCAGTTTCAAGTTCGTTTAAAAATGAAACCGACCCCGAGCACAGTTTCATTCTTTGTTTCAAGCTCGTGTAAAAATGAAGAAGACACCTTGAGCATAATTTCATTCTCTGTTCCAAGCTCATGTAAAAATGAAGCAGACACCCCGAGCATAGTTTCATTCTTTGTTTCAAGCTCATGTAAAAATGAAGCAGACACTTTGAGAACAATATCATTCTCTATTCCAAGATAGTTAAAAAATGAACTCTTTGGAGTCTCCTTTAAGCTCTTTTCAGACTCTCTAAACATGAAAATATTTCCGAGTGAGCTTGTTTCCTTTCACACTCGTTAAAAGGGCTTGAAAAAGAATCTATTTGATGTAAGTTTAACCCTTTTTTCAGATCGGATGGACTAATTATGAAAAAGGAATACTCTAGTCAACCTTGGCTAGAAGAGTTCTCCCTTGTATTGTTTTATATTTTTTTGTGCTCGGGTAACTAAATTTACGAAAAGGAATACCCTTGGAGTCTTCTTTAAGTTCTTTTTAGACTCTCTAAATGTGAAAAGAACATTGATTTTACCTTCTATGGACTCATAAAATTATATATTGAAGGACCCATATGGGATCAAACCGCTCCTTCGCTATATTTTTTAAACATGTGATGATGGACTCATTGAATATGAGCTATATTGAGCATCTTTTATCTCCTTAATCTCGTAAAAAAAAGTGGGGTAGTCATCATTCATGGTGGGAAACAAATTGAGGGGTTTTTAGTCTAGTCATCTTCACAAATGATAGTCATTCATCTAGTCACCCTTGAACAATGCACCTGTTTTATGTCTATGTACCACAATTGTGTTATCCATTGCCTCTAAATCACCACCATCTCCGTGATTGTTTTGACTCCGTCGACTGCTTATTTTTCCAGTGTTCCATGGCAAGTGTTTTGGTCATTATCAAATCAATGTTGTCGATTCAAGTTATTTGTCATGTCATTTTGTTCAAGGGAAGTTTGCCTGTTTCATCCATTTTCAGTCCTCCAGCTCATTTATCCTAGCCATCCCTCAGTCAATTATGCTCTACCTTCTACACCATCTACCTTTGTCTATTTCGTGTCAATTGATGTGGGATACATCACAACCCTCCTTCAACAGATTTTGTCTTTTTGACACCAAAAAATTATCTAGGATCAAAATCTAGAAACCAGTTAGTACCTTGGGTCTTGCAGATATCAGTGGCAAGTTACCTTGCATTTCCAACAATGGGTTTACATCATTGGCTCCTATTGATGAATCTACGAGTGTTCGACTTCAACTCATCTATTCACGCACGCTAGATTGTACTAGGTATATTGGGGTCCATCCTCATCATCAATGGATTACCTCATGTTTGTTAATGGTATACATCAATGACCGGTAATCAGACATTTTCTACCATGCTCAACATCAACTCATCTATTCATATGTTGTAGATTCATACCATTGGTATTTGGGACGAAGAAATTGGGTTGGGACCACCACATTCCTTGATGGAATTCCCTCCCAGGTTGTTATGGAGTTATTCATGAGCACTTTAGAGATCGCTTGGACATCGAGTCATCTCATTGATTTTTATACTATGACATAGATCCACATTTGTACTTGGTCGTGGCTATGTTCTCACTTTTGACATGGATCCACAATGTATTAGTTCGTAGCCATGATGTAGTCAATTGCGTCATGTATGGATACATAGTATATTGTTTTTGTGGCTATGCTTAGTTTCTATTACCAAGCATCAATATGTGCACCTCAGGGATGCTATTATTATGAAAGATTGATGATAGATTCTTCCCATATTACTTCGCCTAAAGCTCTGTAATATTTATTGGTAAATTATTTTGGCCATCATACACCTCTTCTGACCTCATAATTTATGGGGAATCTATTATACAATTATTTTCCACATGATTACATGATGGGAATCATATAGAGGTTAGCATTCTAAGACACTGATTATGCCATTTTCCCCTTGAGGATACACCACCTTTTTTCTTGATCGCAGGTTTCCCCTTTACAACCTGTGACCAAAATTGATGGTCACCCCTTGTCCTTTTGCAAAGATTGACTGGTCACACCTTGCAAGAATGTAGGGCGCACCTGGGTCTGTTACCCTTAAATTAGGAATGGTTATAACGAAATGGGATCAAGATTGAATTTCACATCATTCAACCTCGAGAAGCTTGTTATTTTGGGTGCCTAATAGTTATCCACCACCTCATATATTACATCCTATATATTGAGCATCTCTCATGGGAAAAGGGGAGGATAAGATAAAGTAAACTTATAATGCCAGATTGATTATGGATATTGGGCAAGGAAATTGGGAGAAGCTTATTCAAGCTATTTATATGTAATTTGTAATTTTTTTTCCTTATTAATAGAAGATGCACATGATTTTCCCCTCTAATTGATTGTATGTGGTGATTATAATCTTTGTAGAGAGTTAATATTTTCATGTCTTTGTGATATATTATTAGATCTATGTTTTACACGTTACATTTGATCTCGTGAGAGGTGTTTGTTTGTTTTCCTATGTGTGCAGACCCGTGTTCATGAAAGTGAAGGATATCTTCAAAGGAACGAACGACCAAGGAATGTGCAGGGACAAACGTCGAAGTATCATGTATTCTTATTATCCTCTCATCTTGTAGATCTTTTCATGTATGATTTAGATCTAGGAAAATATGCAACTTGCATATCTATTCTATCTTAGGTCTATAAAGATCCTAAGGGAGGTAAATCCTGCAGGATACATTTATCCTACAACATAACTTTGAATGATTATTGAGGTTATTGCGATATTTTTCAACCTGTGTGGTTCTTTTTCTACATGGCCCTATACATATCTTAATTTCAAGGAACCCTTCATAATTCAAGGTTTGGTTCTCAACAATATTCCAATGGATAACCAAAATTCAAATTCATCCTTCCACAACATGAGTGACACAAACAATCAAGGGTATTGGGACCAATTTACAAATATATATCATTCCACTTGAATATTTAAAACAAAAAGAACAAAATTGGGTTAAGAAGATGAAGTAGATGGAATTAATGAATTACAAGATACAGTTAGAAATTCACATCCTCACCATTAGGGATTCATACCTAGAATCTGGAAACCTCCTTTTAAAATAGTTCATGAATGATGCTCATACATAATAAAACATTCACCCACTTGGGGATTCCCTGCATGTGGAGATCTTGGATCTCAAGATCAAGCATGATGAAATTATTTTCCAATAGGCTATCTTCAAATAAGAGGTAGTGAACTAGCAAGAATCCCTCTAGTGTTGGGTTAAGGTTGTTAAAGGAAATGATAAGAGCCCCCCTTGTATCGAGGTTGAGAAAAATATATAGTCCAAAATCATTAAGGAGCACATGAGACAGACTTGTAAACTAAAATTCAAGGTGTGGAGACTTCCCCCCACCCTTGAATCAAACTAACCCTTTGTAGGTAAAAAATATTTCCTTCCATATACCCTCAGTATTCTTAAATTCAATCATGAGAGTGCATGGTATGGAATAGATTCCACAATTTTCCTTATATTTCAAACCTCAAAATACAAGTTGAGGGCTCACTGGTCCAAGTGAAAACTCTTCATGTGTCTTTTCAATATGAAAAGTGTTGATGACATCCCTGATATTATTCTCTGTAGAGTAAATCCCCACTAACATATGTGAAAGGTGTTCAACAAAATCCTATAAAAATAAAATATAACATTTCCATGTTTAATAAAATTAAAAAATTAACATGATACTAAAAATAATAAAGGAATCAAAAATAAAAATAAAAAAACTTACATTGCCTTTCTCAATGTCATCAATGATGGATGCACATAATTTTGTAAACCATTCTTCCTCGTTATAATTGCTCAATTTCAAACAATATATAATCTTGATATAAGTCCCGCCTTGTTTGATGAGTGCATAAACAATATCTGTGGCTGGCACCAAACATATATATCGTAACAAGCAAAGTGTCTGATAATTTCTTTGCACATGTTCTAACTCGACATAATACAAATATAGATGTTCTCCATTGTTCCCTTGCTTGTCTTTAACAAACCAATAATATAATTACCACTTTGTTTTCACCTTCCACATATTTCCATTCCATAACATTCTGCATTTCCCTTAACAACTCAGGTGTTGTACTATCAATTTGTTTCCTAGCATTCATGGAAGTTCTAGTTGCAACTTTGGATGCCATTATTGCAACTGGAACCTCCATTATTGTAGGTCACAATCTAGATATATTCATAGATAATCTCTTTCCTGCCATTTTTCTATAGAAAAAAAAAATTAGGCCTTTTACATTATAATAAATTAAAACAAAAACATTGAATATAAGAACTAAGTTAAAAAAAATTAGAAAACAATTTGACCCATGGAGTTATTCGGGTGATGTTGGAACCAATCCTTGGCTTACGGGGCTAAGGTGATATAAAAAATTTCCCTAGTTGGCCCCGCGGCCAAGCCATGAAAGTGCCCAAGGCTTAGCCGCGGGGACTTCCCCCCTGCGGCCAAGTCATAGTCTAAGTTGGACCATGAATTGGCTGCAGGGGGGCTGCCCTCGCGGCCAAGTCGTGGGCATGCCAAAGTCTTGGTCATGGGGTTAGATGGGCTGGGACGATGTCGAGAATATCCCTAGACCCCCGTGACCAAGCCCCTAGGCCCAAGACCGTTACATCTTCGCAAGGGGCCAGTTTCGACACCTAAGGGCTTGGTCGCGGGGTTAGGGAAATGTCGGCCATTGCCCCAACCCCTACTGTGGATAAGGGACTGTCATGTGGGAGCCACATGACAGTTCCTTGGCCACAGTGGGGATTGGGGAAATGTCCGACATCGCCCCAGCCCCCGCGACCAAGCCCCTTAGCGTGTCGAGGGATTAGCCGCCGAGGGGCATCCCTACGGCCAAGCCCCAGGCATGCCTAGGGCTTGGCCGTTGGGGGGATGGGGTAATTTTGGGCATCGTCTTGAGAACCCCTGTAGGCCAAATCATAGTGTTGCATGGGAGGGGAATTCCGTTGAGTAACCACCATGCACCAAAACTATAAAATTTTCAGTAAAAAACAATAAAAAGAGTAAATGTTTCTAAAAAGCTATACCTTTTTTTCTTCTTTTTTCAAAAAATATTAAGATTTTTTTTTAAATTTCTCTGAAAAAGGTCTCAAATTTTTAAAAAAGTAGTGATTTAAAAAAAAAAAATTAGAAAACATCTAAAAACATTTAGGGTTTTTATAATTTTCACATGAAAAATTCTTATGTGATTCAAAGATGATCTTATAAAAGTTTTTTTGGTAAATAGTAAGAATTTAAAAAATAATTAACCTCTAAAATGCTAGATTCTCCTCAAATGTATTCTCGATGTTTCTCCCTTGTAGCTTGCTCCAAATTATTTAATGAATATTGCCCAAGATCTCACGCAATGTAAAAAGACAAAACAAGACTGTGTATATATAACACAGATGATATAAATTACTATTAGTATAACGAATGTGGGATAAATAAAAATGAAGAAGACTTTCTACATATATACCTAAAATTATATGGATCACCGCTATGTTTAATGAATGTGGGATAAATAAATAAACATGAAAAATAATGTAATTAACAAGTAAATAATGAAATAAAAGAGTAAAAGTTGTTTTTAGTTCTGAAGGGAAAATAATAAAGGAAAAAAATTGAGGGGAAATTTTGGAGGGGAAGATTTGAGGGGCAAGTTTTGGAGGGAAAATTTTGGGGGGAAATTTTGGGGAATATTTTAGGGGGGGAATTCTGGAGGGAATATTTTTTTTTTTTTTTTTGGGGGCGAGGGCGAGGGGGTTAGAGGGAAAAGATCATTCTACAAGTTATAATATTTTCATTGGGAGGGAGGGCATTTGTATCATTCTATGTTCTTAGTGAGAAGTGATGGATTCACTAGAGAAAGAAGATTTTATTTCTGAGGAATCAACATATTATTCGCATACCTCTTCTTTTGGGACTAGTAAATGCGATGGGAATGGTTGTAATGCAAATGAGGCATCACATGTTTCATCTAGTCAGAAGTTTGATCATAGTGCAAGCATTGTTATTCAACATGTTCCTTAGGAGATTCATAAATCAAGGACTTTGAAGGCACCGATGATAAAGAGGAGGAATATGATGGTGATCAATCGATTCAGTAGTTTAATAGTAATGAAAATAATCAAAATGTAGGTCGAAGTGGAGACTATGATCAACTTTTAAATGATTGGGATGACAATTTTCCTCTAAGTGAGGATTTTCAAGGTACCTATGAACATTTCCAAGGAACCAATGAATATAATGAAGAATTCCCCTCAAGTGGAAATTTTAAAAGTAGTGAAGATGATTATGACAATGGTGGAAACTCTTTCCCGAGTGGGGAATTTACAGGAAACAATGTTGGTGAGGATGAAGTTCCTCCAAATGACGATTTTGAAGGTATTGATGAAGATTTTTCTCCAAGTGAGGATTTCCAAGGCACAAATGAGGATGATGAAGAATTCCCCCCAAGCGGGGATTTTAAAAGTAGTGATGATGATTATGGAAATGGTGGACAGTCTTTCCCAAGTGGGCAATTTAAAGGAAGAAATGTTGGTGATGATGATTTTCCTCCAAGTGAGGATTTTCAAGGTACTGATGAGGATGATGAATATTTTCCTCCAAGTGAGTATTTTCAAGCCAATAATGAGGATGATGAAGAATTTCCCTCAGGTGGGGATTTTCAAAGTAGTGAAGATGATTATGCCATTGCTGGACACTCTTTCCCAAGTGAGAAATTTAAAGGAAACAATGTTGATGATGATGATTTTTCTCCAAGTGAGGATTTTCAAGATACTAATGAAGATTTTCAAGGCACTAAGCATGATGATGAAGAGTTTCCCTCAAGTGGGGATTTTGAAAGCAGTGAAGATGATTATGTTAGTGGTGGAAACAATGTTGATGATGATTTTCCTCCAAATGAGGATTTTCAAGGTACCGATAATGATGATGGAAAATTTTCTCCAAGTGAGGATATTAATGGCATTGATAGTCTTAAGAGTGCTGATGATTTTCATTTAAGTGAATATTTTCATGGAATATCCAATGACATTGGTGAGGATGGTAATCATTTTTATAGTGATTTTGATATTCCTCTCATCAATGAGATTATCAATGAAGATGATGATGGACCTAGGAATGGAGATCATGTTCTTAATCATTCAACTGCAACACATCAAGGTGATCAACATTCTCTTGTTTAGTCTCCTGACAATGTTTTTCTTGATATTCCTTCTAGTGATGAGGAAAATCCTTCTAGTGAGGATGATGAAATAGTGGAGACATTGCAAAGAAACATTGTGTCTAGGACCAGGACTATAACTCTTTATATCAATCCAAATCATTCTAGTTGTACAAGGTCTAGGAAATAATTTCTCACTAAATTAGTTCCCATAAGTGAATTGATTTCAAATGAATGTTGTCAAAAGAATTGTTTGAAAAACATGGACTACATGTATGCCTTGAATAAAATGAAGACATATTTTTCAATGAATAATAGCATGCAAAATTCATATTTGATGGGGTGCATGATATCCACCAAAAAATGATATGATTATCACATTGGGAATATTTTAATTTTCAGAAAGGATTTCAAAACAATTCACTCAATTGGTAATCTTCATCTATCAAGAATCTAGACAAGGTTGGAAAAATATCATTCATTTTATTCAAAGGTACATCATGTATGAGAGAGTGGGCCATTGACAAGCACTACATTGTCATGGATGTGTGACTTCTTTTCCAAACATGGAGAGCGTATGACAGATAGAGACACAATACATATTCCAGATAATTTATCAAGGAGGGGAATCTACAACTTGTACAAAGGATATGTTGAAGGTGTTGAAAGAAATGGTAATTTTATTACATATGGATATTTTACAAGAATATGGAAGAAACAATTCAACAATGTACGTATTCCTAAGAAGTCAAGGATGGGGATTTGTAGTATATGTTCTACTCTTAAATCAAGAAGAGATAAATCTAAAGGGGAAGAAAGAGGTATGTATTCACTAATTTTTTTATTTTTTTAAATTGGATAGTTATCAACTATGAAAACATATGATCAATATTTTCATTTTATGTCATTTGCATATTCCATAGTCAAATCACTTCAAGAAAATCAGAATCAACAATCAAGTGAAAGGAAAAAGTTGTACAAACATCAAAATAAGTGTTATGATGCTCCAAAAAAATATTTAGGTATGATAATTGATGGCATGGACCAAAAGAAAACACTTCTACCACATTTGGTTTGTACACCAAAAAATTTACAGGAAGAGAATTTCATTCAGTTTTGATTTGGTTGGTTCTATGGTTTTCAATGGAAAAATGTGTCCAATGGTTTACTTCACAGCTCCAAATATTCATAATGATGCAATTATGACCATCGCCAGAATTCATCATGTGCTCACTCACTAGTCTGGAAATCTTCCTCAAGATCTCTATCTACAGTTGGACAACACTAGTTGTGAAAATAAAAAATCAAATTGTGTTTGGTTATCTAAGCATGCTTGTTGAACTGAGAATCTTTCAAAATTATAAGTTGGTTTCCTTCTTGTTGGACACACTCATGATCATATTGATCAAATGTCCAATCGTTTTTCAGTAACATTGAAGGGGAAAAATGTTGGAAGCTTACCATCATTGATTGAATGTATTAAGAAACCATACATTCCATAGCCTTTTTTTCATATATTAGAAGAAACTGTTGACATGCAAAGATTTATTCAGGGATCACATCGTGAAGAAAAATGTATTGAGAAACTTAATGACATTAGCTTCCAACATAATTTTTGTTTCAAAAAAGTTGATGGGAAAACAATTATATGGGGAAAACAATATTCAACTACTGCAGAACGGGGGCCTTCATTAGGTTTAGCATTTTTTAAGTTCATTCAAGATCGTCCAATATTAGCATCAAAGTTATTATTTTTAAAATAAGTTGCTAAAATCCATAATGCACAGAGGTGTAATAGAGATGTAGATTATTCTAAATTCCTGGAAGAAATAAAAAAAAGTCCATTCAAGATACATATGAGTACTTTGATGTTGTTGATTCTGTTTGGTGGGAGTCTTTTTTCAATAGTCAAAGTGACATAATTTCAAGTTCAACAAATAAAGATACATTTTTGAAGACTCCATTTCATTGGCCACAAAATATGTCAAATGAATCCAAAGAAAGAAATAGTGTTGAACAACAAGAAACTCAAGGTGCTATTGAGTTTACACAAGCATATGAAAGAGCAATGTATATTGGTTTGTGAAGGTCATATGCACAATGTGAAGCCATGGAAGACCTTTACAGGGGTTTAGTACAAGATATTAAGTAGGGTAGCATGATTGCAGTCTTAGCGATTGCAAATCCACATGGTTGTCCATTATGGATTGCAAAGGTTATAAAGATTGAGAAAGAAAATGAAGATGTTATTGCAATTGAAGTGCATGGTATGAAATAGGTACACACCCATTCAATGGTGTGTACAAGCTAGATATGGTGATTAAGAAACATCTCAATAGAAAGAGAAAAAGAAAGGGTCAAAATACAACTCGTCGTCATACTGACCTATTAAAATTCGATGATGTTGTCATACTTGTTTATGACTTCAATTTAAAAAGAGAAGAACTCTTCTCTCCTAGACAAAAAAGATTATCAAGGGGTTGTTGCCACAAGAAATAAATGCAAGACGAGAGTCTGCTGAACCTAGTCGTAGATCTAAAAGGATTTTGACATATGAAATGTTGGGCATGCATGTAGACTCAGATGGTGCATTCATTGACAATATAGAAGAATATGAATCATCTAAATATTCATCCAATCATTCATCGGGAGACAATGTAGACTCTGATGGTATTTCAAAATCCATGAGTCAATATGATAAGTGTATGAAACATTTTATGTATTTTTTATCCATATGATGTTTGTATGGTAACTAGAAATGAGAATTGAATTTAGATATGATCTTACATGAAGTTATGAATCATTTTTATGTTTTATGAATTATATGTTTTGTTTATGGAGAATATAGTAAAATTTCTTAGCTCATATGTTTTGAATATGGACAATATACCAATACATTTAAAAAATAATTTATGTTTCATTCAACGTAACTTGTATTTACTTTTTTTTATTAAAAGTAAAAAAATATTAAAAAGTGATGTTGAATTTTTAAAGTATAGTGTGATATTTTCATGGTATTATGTATTACCTTGTGCTTAGAGTGATAAACTAAGATTTTAAAAGTAATCATTTAAGGGTTGATATATTAATTTTTTTTTTACATTAATGATGATTTATTTTACCGCTTTATAAAAATGTGTCATCTTAATACCCCAATTTTAGAATGGGTGCTAGTAGTAGTACTTTTCAATTTGATGGTTGATTTTGAGGTTTTGGTTTTAATGGTACCAACTGCTAAAAATACAATTTCAAATTATCTAAAATTTTAACGTTTTGAATTTGTTTTTATGTAACATCATTTTTTTATTTAGGTGTTGATTTTAAGGTTTTTTTGAGCTATTGTCTGAGTTTTGAAGGCCATGTTTGAAAAATGTTGTAATTTTGACCCCGTTTGAAAAAATAGTGGGCACCATTTTTTTATTTCGGGTTTTTTTCCATGTTTTTTTATAAAAAATATGGGTTTTTTGGGCTAGAGTTCTCATTTTGAGGTCACAGTTCTCGTTAAGTTGGTAACTTTTTTACCATAATTAACGAGGAACAACTCCACTCTTCAAAAATATTCTGCTATTTTGTAGTCTTTCAAAAATATTTTGAATCAGTCTCAAGGGAGTCCCTCTTTCAACAGCTTCAAGAAATTATCATATCAAGACTATTATGATTATCATCATGCGCCTCTATGAGTTCATCCTTGGCCACCTTATCACAATGCATGAGATTTCTTATTTCATTTGGAGCACCATTTGGATGAAGCAGGAGTTCCCTCTTTGCTAGACTTTTTTTGGATCTATATCGATGATCTTGAGTCCTTCCTACAAGAGCATATCCAATCCATAGATAGTTGTATTCTTCATCTTGTTGTGATCTCCATCCTCCTTTTTGTAGATGATGTGATCCTCTTGGCCTCTAACCTAAATGGTTTGTGGAGACAGTTGGATGCCCTATCCAAATTTTTTGACCTTTGGTAGATGATGGTCAACTTGGGTAAAACCAAGGTGATGATCTTGAAAAAATCAAAGTGTGTCCTTATAGACTTTCATATCTTCTTTTGGGGAAAAACTGTTGAGAAAACCACAACCTATACCTACTTGGGAGTCTATTTTTTAGGGCCAAAATTCAGGTTTGGGAAGGCACTCCAACCTTGGATAAATAAGGGCTATGAATCCCCTGCTCTCCTTAGGAGAAAATATTTCTAGAATTGATCTAGGTGGATATCGGTGGCCACCCACCTTTTCCAACTGGATCAAAACAATTTTCTGACAATTTTGGTAATTTACAATTTTTAACAGTTTTTCGGGTCCTAACTTCTGGAGCCGTTTTGAGGCCATAAACGATGTTTTTTGGGAAAATGGAGAGAAACATAGAACGTAGTTCAATGTTTTTCATACAAAAATTGTATTCCTTGGATAGATCTTTCTAACGGTGTATTGAGCACCCCAAACAGAGATCGTATGCAAAAGTTACGCCCTTGGGAAGTTGACGTATCAACTACCCCAATTGGGCCCCATAAACCTTTTGGATTTTCATTTTTCGGGGTTAGGGTTTTGGGTTTTTCTTATGTTAAAAAGGCCCTTATAGCCTCATTGTAATAATCATCTTCTTGTGAATGCGAGTAGCCGTCACACCTGTTCTTAGAGATAAGATGTCACCATTCTAGCGAGTCTTTCACTCTGTATTTTTATAGTCTCTGTACATTTATTTCATTTATAGAAATCGTGTGTTACTGTATCTCTTTGTTTATGGTTGCATCTCTGATACATTTATGTTATATTGTTGGATATCCACGATATCTCTGTGCATTTCTTTATTATATCTCCCCTCTCATTTCATGCTGAAAATAATCTGGGTCAGTGGTATTAGAGCAGGCTGCTCTTGATCGTTTTTCAGTGCATGTCACCGACGAAGTCTGAGTATAGAAATTTGGGTCTCAATCTTGTCTCTATTGAGGACAATCTCTCTCGCACACCCAATAAACCCTCAATGGTGGAAGAAAATAAAAATGACAGAGCAGACGATTCTATCAATCTTTTGCTTGAGCAGGCTCTCACGCGACAGAGGGATGAAATGATGGAGAATTTTTCCCACATCCTTCAACGCATGCCTATAGAATCAGGTGCATCTTCATCAAGAGGCCACTTTGGAGGCACCTCACCTTTCAAGGTACAAGTTAACTTTGATATTCCTATATTTGAAGGACAGATAGATGTAGAAGCCCTAGACAAATGGTTAAACCTGCTAGAAGGTTATTTCTCAGTTCACAATTTTTTCGACAGAGAAAATATCACCTTCACACTCCTTAAAACTCTCCCTCATGTCAAACATTGGTGGGAAACTTACTGGGAGAAAAGTTCCACAGATGCGTCTAGAATATATGGGGTTGAGCCCACTTGGGATTTTTTTGTGGATGCAGTAAAGGAGCAGTATTACCCTGTTGACAACTATGAGGACCAATACATGATATGAACCACACTACGACAAGAGAGGGGCCAAGCAGTTCTGGAGTTCACCAATACTTTCCATACCTTGTGCACCAAGATGGGTATCAAGGACTCTGAACGACATTTGGTTCTAAAATACCGCGAGGCTCTACACAGATATATCTAAAATGAAATGGATTTTTTGGACATCTCATCACCCGGTTCTTCTTATTGATATGTTGTTAAAATCGAGCAAAATTTTAAGCACCAGAACAAACGGGAGTTCAATTCTACAAATCCACAACAACCAAAGTATGAGAAAGACGACCCTAACAAACAGTCTCCCGAAAACTAGTCCAAACCACAGGAAAAGAAGGGTCACGGAAAGATGAAGAAGGACACTGGAAAATGGTGTGATTTCCACAAAATCCCTTGGCACAACACCAATGAATGCTGCTCAAAACAATCATTAGTGGCCGAGATCAAAGAAAAGGATTCGAACCCTGATTCGGAATATGATTATGAAAATACTGGTAAAAGACAGATCATCAACGCAGACCCCACTGTTATTGTTGCAACCACAACAATTCAACCAGAAGAACCAACAGATCCTGAAGAGGGGGAGTCCCTTTTTCATTCATAGATGTGGGTGAAGGGGACCCCGCTACATTTTAATGTTGATAGCGGAAGCCAGAAGAACCTCATCTCAACAGAGGTCATCAAACAATTGGGATTGTTGATGACACCACACCCACAACCATACAACATCGGGTGGCTTCGCCAAGGACGAGATGTCTGTGTCAGCCAACAATGTCGATTGTCATATGGCATCCAACCCTTTAGAGATGAGGTATTATGTGATGTTTCCCCACTGGATGTGTGTGATGTTCTCTTGGGCCAACCATATATGTGAAAGTGTCATGCTATTTATGAGTCTCGACCCCGTAGTGTCATTGTTACTTTGAGGGGTCATCTATACAGAATACCAGAGGTAGTTCCAACTATTGTCCCACCTAAACAATATCGCAAGGTAGTATCTCATGCTACAAAATTCATCTTCTCCACAATCTATTCAAAATGTGAACATAAGGATACTGCAACCACTACAGCCTCAACCCAAGCACCTTCTATCCAACAGAAGCAGGTCAACAAGATTGCAGCAAAACACAAAGATTCCTTCTGCATAAAGTCATCTAATGTAGCTAGATTGGTTAAAAAGGTCCAACCCTTCCAACCACATGTTCGTGACAACCTTCAACAAACCAAGCAATGCGACATCTCCAGCAAGGCAAGCAACTCACCAAGATTAAGATTCAACAATCGCTTTCCCATCTCCCCCAGGAACTAAACGCAATGGAGAACATTGCTTCCTAAGGAGGGAGGATTGATAGAGGTGTATATTGGTGGCTGCCCACCTTTTCCAACTGGCTCAAAACATTTTTCTGACAATTTTGACAATTTACTATTTTTAGTAGTTTTTCGGGTCCTAAACTTCTGGAGTTGTTTTGAGGCCATAAACGACGTTTTTTTGGGAAAATGGGTAGAAACATGGATCATAGTTCGATGTTGCTCACAAAAAAATTGTATTCCTCGGATATATCTTTCTAACGGTGTATCGAGCACCCCAAACAGAGATCGTGTACAAAAGTTATGCCCCTAGGAAGTTGACGTATCAACTACCCCCATCAAGGCCCGCAAACCTTTTGGATTTTCATCTTCCGTGGTTAGGGTTTTGGATTTTCCTTATGTTGAAAAGGCCCTTAAAGCCTTATTGTAATAATCATCTTCTTGTGAATGTGAGTAGTCATCACATCTCTTCTCAGAGATAAGCTGCCACCATTTTAGCGAGTCTTTCACTCTGTATTTTTACAGTCTCTGTACATTTATTTCATTTATAGAAATCATGTATTACTGTATCTCTGTGTTTATAGTTGCATCTATGATACATTTATGTTATATTATTGGATATCCGTGATATCTCTGTGCATTTCTTTATTATATCTCCGCTCTCATTTCGTGTCGAAAATAATCCGGATCAAGAATCACTTCCAAGACATATCATCAAAGATGGATCTCATAGAATATATCATTCAGTCCATATTTTTTTATTGTTTTAAGGTGTGATGGCCTAGCCCTCTTGAGCCATATTGGTCCAAGACAAAGGGTGTATAGACTGTAATGCTTCATCATATCATGGAGAGAAAGATGACCATACTTGATGCCATTGTCCATGTATTTGTATCCCACCCTTTCTGCCCGGAGACCATTTTTAGATTGGGCTCGATATTTCTTATTCTCTAGTGCTTTGTTGACTTAGGTATCAATAGGGATCATTACACATACATTTCCTACTACTCCTCAAAGGCCTTATCGTTAAATAGAGCTACAAGTTGGGTTCATGGTTGTTGATTTTCATAGGTCTCAAGTCTTCTCTAGTTAGTTAGCATCTTGATGGACTGCCTCCCTCCTTTAAGGTATTCTTTGGGTGCTTTTGGATATCTCCTTTAAAATAAAAAAGAGATGAAAGGTATTATTAGAGAAGATATATAAAAGTATCTAGGTCACTTGGCTCAACCCACGAGGGGGGTTAAATCCCATTATAGACTCCTAGATAAAGAACTTCCCATATATGATATATAGGATTGCTATTCAACCCCCTTACATGCTATGACATTGGATACATGTGATGGGGATCCCCTTGATTTCAATTGGGTTCACACGAGATTTGGATAGAGGTTGAGCATCAGATTCCGTAGGAGGACACGATTTCCTAGATTTGTCATATGTAGGGGATATATTCAAGGATAACTTTGTCTTTTGGTGCCCTACCTTCTATGAGATAAGGGGATGATTATATGGCCTCTTCAGTGAGTCTTAGAAATCTCTCTCCATCTTTTCCTGGTACCTCGATCAATGGTGCTTAACCATGTTTATGAGGAAAGAATTGGTTCTTCAATCTTCCACACTTAGGCTTCCTCCCTTGTTAGACACTACTCAAACATTCACATCCTTTTTCTTGGTGCTCCTAGTGGATAGTGGCACTAATGCCTAGATATAAAATAACACCATTCCAACAAGGTATTGATCAAGGAGATCCCAGGGGGCCTCCTTCCCTCCTTTAGCATGACCTATTCAGTGTTGTCGACTTAGATTCCAGGACAAGGTTTGTGATTCTAGTAGGCATCCCTTTGTTTCCATATCGTAGAAGCAAGCCCCTTCCTTGAGACAATGAGACATTCACCAAACCAATTCTTCTTTCATCTCCTTTGGACAATCTTCTATCAGAGGTTTCTTTTCTTCAGCCTCAAATGTTAGGAGAGATACATTTACAGAGGTGGATGACCTACTTAGATTCCAGGACAAGGTTTGTCATTCTAGTAGGCATCGCTCTATTTCCATATAGTAGCAGCAAGCCCCTTCCTTGAGAAAGTGAGACATTTACCAAACCAATTCTTCTTCTAGCTCGTTTGGACAATCTTCTATCAAAAGTATCTCTCTATTTCCATATAGTAGCAACAAGCTTCTTCCTTGAGAAAGTGAGACATTCACCAAACCAATTCTTCTTCTAGCTCATTTGAACAATCTTCTCTCAAAAGTTTAGCCTCAAATGCTATGAGAGATAAATTTATAATTTGAGTATTGGAAGTGCCCTTACCTTTATAAGAATAAAAAATGCCATTTCATAGAGCTAAACATGTCACTTATGAATTGAAACTAAGTATAAATGATTACAATTATTCTTTCTAATTACCCAAACAATTAAAATATTATAAATATAAATCATTTTTTTTTGTTACTCATTTAAATTATTATGAAAAATTTAACCGTTCTATAAATTTGGGAGAATGTGGAACATTCAAATTATTATAACAAATTTAACCGTTCAATAAATTTGTGAGTAATGTGGAACATTCAAATTATTATGAGAAATTTACCCATTCATGTTTAAAAGAGATCGATGAGTAAAATTTGAACACTACCTTCGTAAAAAATAACAACGGTTGATGACTCTCTTTCAAACCCAAAATTCCAGTGAGAACCTCCTTTATAAAAACCATATTAATATGGACGTGGATCCTTGTATGGCGATGTACCCATTATTTTGTCAATCTCGTAACTTTAAATTCTTCTTCTATATGGATGTGAAACATTCGAATTATAGGGATAAATTATATGGATGTGAATTTTCAGGTTTTATATGCCGGATTAAGATTTCGATGGTTCATTAACAACTTAAAAAAAACAAAATTTATTGGCTCTTTTGTAAAAAGATTAAGTAAAGATAGAATTGATGCAACATACCACATTATTGATGTGTATTCTATTAATATGAATATGTATAGTTACACAATATGGTTACAAGAAGTTACAGAGTTACCAACTCCTGTAACGGTAAACTAACTAATTAATTAGTTAAGGATGTAATTAGGTATTTTCCTTAACACACGCCCTCAATTATATCCAGGAAAAAACTATCACTATCACATATACCAATGCAATAGACTCCCCCCTTAAACATAACTTGGTCCCACATTCTGAGATTAAAATCTCATACTTTCCCCTGTTAGATTCAAATTCTCTCATTCAAGTAGACTTAATACCACATTCCTCTCAAGTGGACTTAATACCACATTCCTCCCATGGCCAACATACTGATGACTCAATGAGATCTTACAAAACATGGGGAACACAACTTGCTTACTCCTCTACCAAAGTGGACTTAATACCACATTTCTTACAAAACATGGGGAACACAACTTGCTTACTCCTCTACCAAAGTGGACTTAATACCACATTCCTCCCAATGCTTCATGCTACCTACATGATCACATAGGCTACATTTTAACATACTGACCACTGACCTATGTAGGCCTTACTAAACATGGGGATTCAGGGTTTACTGAACATGGGGAACAAAGTTGATCACATATTGACCTATGTAGGCCTTACTAAACATGGGGATTCAGGGTTTACTGAACATGGGGAACAAAGCTTGCCTATAGCAAAGCTCAGAAATTTTTAGAAATCGGACCAAAAAACTCAGTGGAGTGTCTGACTGGTCGAGTCACTGAAAGTGCTTCATTCTTTACAATTTTCTTAATAACTTCCAAAATAAATCTCATCACCATACTTTGGAATTTACCTTTGTCTTAGAGTTCCATATTAACATGCCATTGTTTAGAATAACTAATTTTAACAAAATAACTACATGAATATTGAATTAGCTAAGCTCAATACCTTTATATATTTCCAATTCCAAGACATTGTACCATTTTACTTTACATGAATTTAAAAAAAAATTAAATTAAAATAACATAACTCGTCACATGATTTTACACAAACTTTGGCACAAAATTATAATCTCTTTATGAATGGAAAAATAAATCTTACTACTGGCTTTTTATATATTTAATAAATGCCTCAATAAATTCGAATTCATTCTTGAATTAATAGTTTCTTTGTAAGTGGTTTTTCCTTAGTTTCTTGGAAAATCGGAGACTCAATCCTTTCTCTCTTTTTTTCTCCACAAATAAATATATTCTTTTGAATAATATATTTTAAGTAAAAAAAAAATGAAAACTAGAGGACCTTTCAACACACTGTAAACTTCTGTGTTCATTTGTTTATAAAAAAAATTCCTTGTTTCAACACACTGTAAACTTTTGTATTCATTTGTTTATAAAAAAACTTATGTTCATTTGTTTATAAAAAAATCCCTTGTTCAACTCTGCGGCTACCTCCAGTATGTGCTTCATCCAACATGAAACGACAATCAGATGTCCCTTCACAAAACCCTCGTCACTCTTCTCTGTGCATTTTCCTCAGCGCGTGAAGCCCTCGATGGCATGCGTCGACTGCAGATGGCATACTTCACCTACACGAAATTCCAACCGAATTTTTTTAACTCAGTAATTTACCAACTTCATATCTTTTGAGTGTGCAGGAAGGTTATATTCGGACAACACCGGCTTCATATCTTTTGCATGTGCAGGAAGGCTTGGAAATAATGGAGAAAGCGCTAGTTGTAAGCGCCAGTTATAAGCATCAGTTGTGAGAGTTAGTTGTGAGAATCAGTTGTAGGCGTGTTAAGAGTCAGTTCTTAGTTAAGAGTCCAGTCGTCTTTGGTTTGCATGTAACCGACTCGGGAGAGTTTTTTCCTATATAAAGATGTAATCTGTCTTCATTAATGAATAAGAAGTGAGTGGAGCATCACCGTGTTTGTTTGGTTCATATGTTTTATCTTGGTATCAGAGCCATGGGGAGAAGTGCAAAAATTCTTGAAGTTCGCAAGTCCCTCCTCTGGTAGGGTGCGGGGGCATATTACTCGGCCTTCACGCGCATAAAAAATGGAAAAATTCCCGCAGGCTAAGACAACGTTACAATGCGAAAATATTTGGGCATTCCCGCAGTCGGAGTACTCGAGAGCTGCGAACTCCCCACAGTCCAATAAATCGTGAGGTGCAAGAACTGCGAACTCCTCGTAGTCAAGTAAGTCGTGAGTTTTAAAGAAAATCGTGAGGAATCAGAGGAGGTCGCGTGGACTTGTGGAAAGAAGATCCGTGAGAGGGAAACCCCTGAGTTTGCATGCGTGGAGGTGTTGATAATCATCGTGAGTTGTTTTACTTTGCTGCGTGAGTTTAAGTGGATTTGCATGCGTGAGCGTGGAGGTTTTGATAAATGTGAGGTTTGCTTGCAGCTGAGTTTTGGAGCGTCCTCATATCCCTCGCGTGTACTCAACCATTTGAATGTGCGTCCGTTTATTGGTAGAAGAATAGTGAGTGGGTTTGAAGCGGTAAGTGGACACCAAATCGTGAAGGTCGTGTGGATTTGGTAAGATTTATTCACGTAAGATTTTTTTAAGGGATTAATGAATGCATACTTCCTTAGTGGAGATATGAAAGGATATATATATATATATATATATATATATATATATATATATTCTAAGTGGATACGTTTTTTTTATGGATAAAAGCGTGAGGTGAAAATGGATTAATAGTGGATAAAGTGAATGCATGTGGAGTTTTTATATAAAAGTTTTAATATATGAGATTTAATTTTTATATGTAAAGCTTTGAATGGGAGTGCAACATTGTATTGTTTTATTAAGTGGATACTTTTTAAAGCCTGAGGTGAAGGGGGAGTTATAAGTTTTTTAAATAGTGAAGTGGTTATTTAAAAAGTGGATATTTTGGATATTAAGTTGCATGCATGCATGATTTAAGTTGACAATAGAAATATAGTTGGATCAGTGGATTCGAAAGGCAGAGCGACTGACTGCTCAGCACTCGACAAAAAGTAGCATATCCTTGGTGATTTTCTTGCAGAGACTAAATTGCAGCGATGGAGAATCTATTGGCAGAGACCTACCTCAATGAAGCCAACAAGTTAGATGGCTCGAACTTCATTAACTGGAAATTCAAGATGCAGACGCTCATGGAGGGCTATGGTGTCTGGAACATTGCGAATGGAACTGAACTGAAACCTGTTGCGGCTGCAGGTGCGACAACAACACAGATCCAAGACTGGGAGAAGTGCGAAAACAAGGCAAAGGTATTGTTGTGCATGTCAGTTAAAGATAGCATAATTCCACATATCAGAGACGCTATAACTTCTGCTGAAACATGGACAACTCTTAAATCTTTGTATGAAACTAGCAACACAAATCGCATTTTGTTCCTGAAAACTAAATTGCTAGGCATTAAGATGGATGGAAATGAATCTGTTAGTTCATTTTTGGGTCGCATT
>ML787652.1:463929-474647 GCA_009831015.1 Picea engelmannii | reverse complement strand
TCACTTCACTTTATTATTTACCTTTTAAAATCTCTTAAACCACTTTGACTACTTTGACCTTTTGGGGCTTCTAGATGACATATGAGGGTCCTCCAACTTCATAAGGCCATAACTCTCAAACTGTGAGGAGTTATGTGATGTTCTACATACCACCAGAAATGTCATGACATGTAATATCCATATAGAATAGTATTATATGAAAATATATCATAACTCATACCATTACCCATCAAACAAACTTGGGTCCATTACCCAAACCTGGGGTCTCCAACTTCTCATGGCCATAGCTGTCTAATCGTGAGGAATTATGTGACGTTCCACATACCATCGGAAATGACATGACAAGAAATATCCATATAGGATATTTTCCTTGATAAATTCACTTTCCTTCATCTCATTATTCCACAATTAAGCATGGGTTCTCTTATTCCACAAAGCGTCTTCCCGTGAGGGTTTTCACCATAAGGGGACCACTTTGGAGTTCATCCATATTTACTTCTTATCAACCATGAAAAAACAATAATGAGTCATATTTACGTCAAACAATATTGGGTCCATTACCCAAACCTTTGTGCTACGGGGATTTCTTCAAGGGTTAACATCAATGACAAACAATCTTAATCAACAATATGGTTGAAATATTTAAATTGAATATGTAAGCATGAAAAGTCTTGGTTATTTTAGCTAAACAGTGGAACCAAGAGAATAATCAATGATATTTTTAAGAATTGTGCAGTGAACATGAATGGAGTGAGCAGTAAGCCATATTTGAACATCCCACCACTTGGGTCATATGTCTGCTTGATTGGTATGGATTGGTTGGAAAAAACATAATGATTTCCTAGATTGATACAAACAAGGCTTTCACATGTCTAAATTCAAGGAAAATTCAAGGTATTCCTAGGTCTATATCTAGAGTCATAGACATTTCAACATTAAAGTTGAAAATAAGTTTTAGAAATCGGTGCCAAATAAATGCAGCCCATTTGGAAGAGCCAACCCTGGAATAACTGAAAATTCATGAAGCTATAGTCTTGAAGGAATACGAAGATGTGTTTGGGGAATTTCCTATATTACCATCAAAGAGAGACATTTATTTTTCCATTGACTTGATGCTTGAAGCTACCCCAATATCCAAAAATCTCTACATAATGACCGTACCAGAGCTAAAATAGTTGCAGATGCAGCTAGAAGAGTTGTTGAAAAATTGGTATATATTCCCAAGTGTTTCACCTTGGTGTACCCCAATGATTTTTTTAAAGAAAAAGGATGGAACTATGAGGTTATGTATTGACTTCAAACAATTGAATAAGGTTACGGTAAAGAAGATGTATCATTTTCCAAGGATTGATGATCTTTTTTATTAGTTGAAGGGAGCAAAGATATTTTCCAAGATTGACTTGAGATCAGGATATCATCAAGTGAGAATAAAAGAAGAAGATACTAGTAAGATAGCCTTTCAGACAAGGTATGGTCATTATGAACTTGTAGTGGTGCCATTTTTGTTGACAAATTCTCTCGTTACTTTTATGTGTCTAATGAATGGAGTGTTAAGATATTACGTAGAAAAAATTGTCATTGTCTTCTTGGACGAGATTCTTATCTACTACAAGACAGAGGAGGATAATGAGAAGAATTTGAGGATGGTGTTACAATTGTTAAGAGAACACCAATTGTATGCAAAGTTGGGAAAATACCCCTTTTATAAAAAGAAAAATCATTATTTGGGCTACATTGTTTCAAAACATGACATAGCCGTGGACCCATAAAATATTGAAGCTATCAAAAGTTGGCGATCACCAAAGAATATTTCATAGGTTAGACCATTTATGGGTCTAGATGGTTAGTATAGGAGGTTCATTGCAGATTTATCCAATATTGACATCCAATCACATCCTTGCAAAATAAAGAATAAAATTTGAATGGAATACCAAGTGTTAAGAAAGTTTCCAATACTTGAATTTTTTATTAATTAGTGCACCTATTTTAAAGGTTGTAGATCCATATGAGGATTGTGTTGTGTGCACAAATGCATGAAATGAAGGGATTGGTGGAGTCCTTACCCAAAATGGACATGTAATTTGTTATGAGTGAAGGAAGTTGAAGGAGCATGAAATAAATTTTGATACACATGACTTAGAGTTGACAACAATAGTTCATGCCCTCAAAATGTGAAGGAATTATCTCATGGGCAAAACATTTGAGCTAAGAATAGACCATAGTGGTATAAAATATTTGTTTGGATAACCAACATTGTGTTATAACCCTATAATTCATAGGATCAATTGGTGATTGGAAAATTTTCACTCTTGGTGTATTTGGTTGTAAATAATATTTCATTTTTTGCAAATTATTTTCAAAAGAAAGAAAAAAAAAAAGATAAAAAGAAAAGAAAAAGAAAAAGATGAAAAGAAAAGAAAAAGAAAAAGAAAGAAAAGAATAAAAGAGGAAGAAAAAGAAAAGAAAAGAATAAAAGAGGGCATAAAAGAAAATGATATGGCCGCATGAAATAATGATGACTCATCCATATAGTTTAATCATGGTTAAGTCTTTTTGAATTTATGTTGATAAGCTTAGTGAATAAGGCTTGGCTAAACTATTTAATCTTAGCCAAGTAGATAGGTTAGCCAATGAATAAATTTGATCAAACTGTCTAAACTTGATCAAATAGCCCCAGGATAGAGTAAATTATTAGCCTAACAGTTTAATCTGGGCTAAATGTGTTAGGTTGGTAGGATAGAACATAGGTTAATTGGTTTTATTCAATAAAACAAGCCTAATGATGGTCGAGATGCTTAGTTTTGATGTTGGAATGATGTTTTCTAACCCCTTGGTGACCAAAATGAGAGGGAATGGCGCTAAAACCCACAAAATGTGCGCTATCCTAAGTTTTGCAATGTAATATGTTGCATGCTCCATGATTAAAGGGTGTGCTGAGATCAATGGCTAAGCATGCAATGCTCAAATCTACGACCGATAAGAAGTTTCAGACCCCCCTGATCGTTCTACCTTTAATGGTGGGGGGGTTTCAGATATGGTGGTTTTTCTTGGTAGGTCCCATTCTAACGTGGTGCAAATCCGTTATGTCGGAAACTCCCCTGCTATAAACCATTTACTACCTATCCCACCCCCCCCCCTCCCCCCCCCTCTGACAAACTTCCATACCTGTTTTGTTATACCATCGTGGCCTCATGACATCACTTCCCACTACTCCGTCGTCTCGTGATGTCACTTCCCACTACCCCCTCTTATAAGTCTTGTCCCATCACTGCACTGACACATCGTCCCTGCTTACCCATCATACGTCAAGTATCGTTTCACCTAACCTCCAATCACCGCATGCCACATCATCCTGGCACACCTATCACCCGTCCTTTACTTTTCCACCTCATACCCAGTTATCCATTGGCCAATTAATACAGGCTAACATATTGGTTAGCTTGTTGACTTGTCCCCCGTGCCCAACGGATACCTGTTCATCCAAATTTAATTCCGTTTCCACCATTATCGCACCATTCACATTCTCTCTGCATGCCAGAAACTCTTTTCACCTACCATTGTCAGCCAGTAACCAAGATAAAGTCAATCACTTGCTAACGTTTTTTGTTTCAGTTTGTAGGTACCAGTTGAGTTGATGGCGCCAAAGTCTAAGAAATCAGAGGTCGAGGAAAATCCATTCCTCCTGCCTCCCGCCAACCTTGATCGGATTCTATTAGCTGACAAAGACTACCTAATCTCAGAGAGCAGATGCGAATTCGATTTCGCCGAATTGTGTTCATGGTTTAGGGATACCTTCCTGGATAAGAGTGATAAGATTGGACTCTGGGAGTCCAATCTCCCACCGTATCTCTTTCCCCAAATTCACCATTTTCTTGAATTCGCCCTCAAATGCCAGGTGCATTACCTCCCCGATCAGAGATCCATTGTTTCCTCGTCTGGAGACCCCCTTTTCACTATCACACCCGATTCCATTGACCATATCATGCAAATCCCTAGAGCCGAATCTCCCTCTCCTTTCACCCTTGAAGTTCTAACTGAAATGTACCAAAATCTGTCTTTTCCCCAGAGAGCGCATATTTTTGAGTTTTTCCTCCCACATAATGCCCAATTCCCCAAGAAAAATCCCTCCTACCATTCTTCCATGTTTTCAGAGAAAGGAAACCAAGTCATTTTTTCCTTATGTTGTCTACTCTGGTATTATTCAGATGAATGGGTGGACGAGCAAATCTTGGGATTATTGTCAAAAAAAATTTGTCGGAGAGAAATCCACCACTCAATTCAACTACATCAGTTTCTTAGCCAAGAACATACATGAGAAACCTTTCAGATTTCCCACAGAGGGCATGTTCCAGTATTATTCAATACTGGCTTACATGTTCATGTTCTTTCAAGAAGATAAATTCTTGTTTCACATGCAGAAAATGGACCGGGATGACAAACCACAACCTGTCACCTCTTGGACTTCACTACTAAGAAAAAACTCCACCGAGTTTAATTTAAAGCTATTCATTGAGAAGTTTTACCACCCAGTGGTAATAATGCTCAGTGGTAGACAAGAACTAAGGATTAATGAGGAGATCCAAAGGATTATACACCTCTCAAACCTTGCCAAGACTGGAGACTGGTATCTGTATCAGAATCACATGGAGATCATAATTTATGGATGTGAGATTGCTCCTTATAAACTTCCAAGATATGTACCTATAAGTATATTTTCCTTGGAATACATCAGGCAAATGATCAATTCAGATGACATACATTTTGTAACCTTGAAGAAGAAACAACAGTTGAGAATTAAAGGGCAGATAGGATCCTTTATCTGTAACATTTGAGCTGCCGAGGAAGAGGAAAACAAGCTACTAAAGGAAATGAAGTTCAATATTAGTTTCCCTTGGAATTATGATCCATGTGGGATTATTGCAGAGATGAGATTGAGGAATAAAATTTCCCCATATGCTCATGTGCCCAAACCTGAGATTGAGAAATATATGAATCAAACAGAGTGGGAGGTCAACACTCTGGAAGACACAGAACTACAACCTCCTCCATTCGTCATCTCACAAACCACTAAGCCATAGGTTCCCAAGGAGAAAAGACTCAAGAAGGATATCTCATCTTTAGTCACTGAAGTGTCATTGGAAGAGTTCCAGGTTTACACAAAAATGCCTAAAATTAGTCACATAACTAATAGTTCTGGAGAGGAAGAGACCTAGGCTACCACAACTGTTGAGGGAGGGCATGCATCACCGTTCTCCAGGAGACAACAATTGATGTCTACCTCTTCCTCAAAAAAGAAGACTGATGCCATTTTGGTCACCCAACCAACACGAGAATCTGCAAAATTGAATATATTTGAGAAATATGATTTGATCAAAAAGAAGAACGAGATGTTGACCAGTAGCACCTATGCTCAGTTCTTGAAGAAGAAATCCATAGCACAACATAGGCTTCTCTCTAACTTTGATACAGAAAGAGGGAGAATGCACATGGCATTCTTATAGGCACAAGTGCCTCATCCAAAGGAAATCACTGATTACAAAAGGTCAACACTGGAGTTTGATGCCAAGAAGGTACATCCAGTTGATCATATGGATTTGCATAGATAGACTGGAGAAATGGTTTTCTCAACGTTGTCCAATGCTTCCACAACTACTGCAAAATTACAGGTTTCTCTGAACAATGTTCAGACTGAACTAAAGCTGGAAAAGGTGTCATCTTTTGCAAAATATAACAGGATCAAGTCTTTGGAAGAGATGGTACTTAAAATTGGGTATGACCTCCCAAATGTGAAAGTAGATGAAGAAATATTGAAGAAGAAGAACGTTGGCATATCCTCTATGAGGAAGCAATTAAAACTGTCAGCTACTGAATATTCACAAAACAAAGAGATGGAAGAGACAGAGGGTGAAAAAGAGTAGATGCTAAAATTGATCATGGAGAAGAATGCACAGATCAAAGAGATGGAAAATATAGTAAAGGAAAAAGAATAAACAAATCCTATGGAGGTCATCCCTTTGAGAGCAGTTCCCCTCATAGGAGTTAGCACAGTGACAACATCAACAACCACCACTGCATAACTTCCATCAGCTGCCCCAGTGACAATTTTAGGGACATCTGAAACTTTAGCAACATCAATGGAGAAGATGACTTTACAAGAAACAAAAATTAAAAAATTGGAACATGAGATAGAGAATCTCCAGAAGCTTAAAGCTTCTTTCCAAGCCAGCTACCAATACAAAGAGACACACGCTAGAGAAACTTAAGAGGGAAATACAATAGCTGCAAAAGCAAACAGTTGTAGGAAAAAAACTAGCAGAAGCCAAAGAGATCATTTGGATGGAGATCTCCAAGTCCATAAATGCAAGTCTAGCATATGGTGCAAATCATGTTCGAACAACATGAACTGATGTCGAGGAGCAGGCAAACTATCGACAAGATAAAGGGAGAACTGGGAGAAATGCCCACTAAATAAAATGAAATCATCAAGTTTCTTAATTCAAAAACTAAAGAAGAGCTGGAAAACATGAAGATTGAGGATAGGATAGAGACTATCCTCGAGGTCAAGAGGGTTCTGAACAAAAGATGACTGATGTTGCAATTGGAGGAGAAATCCCATAACATGGATATCGGAGTTCAAATATTTTTCAGCAAGATTGATTTTCTACAAAAGAAAGGTCTCCTTGACCTACTAGTTCGAAATGACAAGCTAATGATACTCTCTGATTACAAGAAAAATATCACAATGGTGGAAAAGGACAGCTCTAAGTTTTCAAGGATACGGAGTAGCATAATGGGCAAAGAATTTTTAGAGACTCTGCAACTTAACCTCAACATCCATCATGAAATCAAATATATCTTCATCACCAAGCCAACTTTCGCAAAATACACAGAAATGGATGAAGTGTACCGCAGGCTACTAAAGGTCACCATTCCCAATCAACAAATATGGGAAGAGTTGTGTGAATTGATCGAGTAGAATATGAGCTGGATGTACAAGTTAACATGCAGAACAATCAGATTCAGGTTGATGATTCGCCAATCATCTTCCCCAAAATCACCGAGGAGAATCACACAGATCACAAGCAGTTCCTACAATTTTGTATTCTGTTAGCTAGTTAGTTAGCCTTAGATTTTTCCATGTCCTCATTATTAATGACATGATCGATTGTAGTATTTTCTATACATACTTCAAATTTCAAAGTACTAAGGGTTGATCTTTACGCCCAAGCAAGTTGTAAGCACTGTAATCTCTCTCAAGAGATTTACCAGTAATAAAAAGGACATTTCAAAGGATTCCTGCGTGTTAACTATTGGTGATGTTTCTCCTCCTCATTGAATGGTCTTTATATCTTCGTAATCATTTATGTTTTCTATATCTGATCATTTGAAAGAAGTTGAAGTTGCATAATTTATCTTTGTATACTCTGTTTCTAGCTTTTAAAGATCTAAATGTTTATCTTATGACGTTATGATAAAGAAATTCTTAAATGCTTCTTTGTTATAATTGATTTTCTCATCTTTTCTTTTACACATCATTTTATTCTAAAGGATCTAACAGTTGCATTACCTTGCCCTGTGAAAACACCTTATAAAAGTTGTTCTATGATCTCAAACTTTATAAAATAGACCCCATAGCCCAATGGATGCGTAAGAAATATTTCAACCATTTTTATAAAACAAACAATACAGTCTCATTTATCTAACTAGCCTAATATTTAATACCTAAAACAAAGCTAAATCTTACAGAGAGATCCCCCTCTGAAACTCGAAGGGCTAGATCCCAGTTTCGAAGCGGTTGGATAAAGTTACCTCTTGTAAATTTCTTCTACATAGCGACAACCTCTGGGAATTTACAGAGCGTTAACATAGTGACGACCATACTGGTTTACTGAACAAACTTTCCATCCTACGATTTCTTTTCCCTAGACAAAGAAAAATTTATTTCTGAACTGATCACAAAATCTAAAATTATAAAGAGATAATGTTCAAAGGTTGTTAAAGTTTGTATATAATTAGTTTAAAATTTCCAAAAATAAAAATAAAAATTAAATATTCTGGCTCCTAAAAGCGTTTTGACTAGATCTCATCCAGATCCAAAACCTGCAATAGAAATAGACAATCTCGAAAAATTACTTAGAAATAAAAATGCTATAGAGGCTTCCAGGAATCACAGTCCTCTTCATAGGTCCCCTTCTCTCCCAGAGAAATTGGTTACCCTTCAATATCTTGAGTTTGTTAAGAACCAAATATCAATATAGCATAGAAAAACCTTAGAATAAGTACTCAACGCCTTGAAAAAGAGATAATTTCAGATAATAAGCCTCTTCGAGGGGGCAACCTCCTTTTACCCCACATAAATGTTCAAGTACAAGATGAATCCAAATGAAAATGTCTCCTTGGTATATATAGGAGAATAGGAGGTATAATTACAACTAATGGAATAAAGACGACATAAATAAAATAACATTACTAATGTAATATGCCCCAATTAAGGGGTAATGAGCCAATATTAGGGCTTAACATGCCCCTCCCCTTGAGACAAGTGTTTTCCGCAATGCTTGAGTAAATCTGGATGCTTCTGTATAAAAGACTCATCTTCCCAAGTGGAATCTTCAGCCGGTAGTTTCCTCCATTTAATGAGATACTTTGACATGGATCTATTCCTCAACCGGCAAATTCTTGTGTCAGTGATGGCTTCAGGCTCCAATATGATTTTTCCTTCCTTTTCAAGTTATGGAAATATAGTTTGAACTAGGATCCATTCACCTATAACCTTCTTTAAGCATGAAACATGGAAAACTAGGTGTACTTGTGAAGATGCAAGCAACTCCAATTTGTATGCCATAGTACCAATATTTTGCAACACCTTATAAGGGCCATAGTACTTTGGTGATAATTTATTATCCTTCTTGGCTTGATTGAGGGACATTTGTTTGTATGGTTGTAGTCTTAAAAACACCCAATCCCCTACTTCAAAACTTCTTTTACTACGATGTTGATCTACTTGTTGTTTCATGCGATTTTGTGCCATGGTCAAGTTGTCCTTTAAGATTTGGAGAACTTGTTGTTGATGCTCGATGTGATATTCCACTGCTTGAACCTTATATTTTTCTTTTAGAGAAGAAGTGATGGAAGGAGGGTGGTATCCATAGATTTCCATAAATGGTGTCATTTTTGTTGCAGTATGAGAGGAAGTGTTGTACCACCATTCTTCCAAGGGTAACCATTTGAACCATTGTGTTTGTTTATCAGAGACAAAGAAACGAAGGTATACTTCCAGACATTTGTTCACTATCTCATTTTTTCCATTAGATTGAGGATGATAGGATGAGCTATGAGCCAATTGAGTGCCCAAACAAGAAAATAATTCTTTCCAAAAATGTCCAGTGAAAATGGGATCTCTGTCACTTACAATAATCTTTGGGCTGCCATGTAGCTTTTGAACTGTCTCCATGAATGAGGTGGCAATTGTACTATCTTTGAAGGGATGAGAGAGTGCACAAAAGTGTGCATACTTGGTCAGTCTATCGACAATCACCATGATGACACTCTTTCCTTCAAACTTCAGTAACCCTGTGATGAAATCGATGAAAACCTCCTCCCATCGTTGACTTGGGATGGCTAATGGTTGTAAAAGAACTGGGGTCTTAATTGTTTCCACCTTATTTTGTTGGAAAACCAAACATTCTGCCACAAACCATTGAACATCAGTTTTAAGGCCATCCCAAAAACAATCCTTCTTGACTCTATGGTAGGTTTTCAAAAATCCCGAGTGCCCTCCTACTGGAGAGGTGTGCAATTCCAATAGTACCTTTTGTTTGAGCTGGGAGTTCTTACACAAATATAAGCGATATTTGTACCATAATGAATCATTTTTCCATCTAAATGTATCTGATGCACTGGAATCCTACTGCAACTTTTGAATAAGAGTCCACACTTTTTCGTCATTCTTCCATTGATCCCTTGCTTCTATTATCCAATCGGGTTGGATGATCGAGATAGCACAGAGAAAGGCCTCAACATATTCATCCTTTCTTGAGAGTGCATCTGCCACAACATTTTGCTTCCTCTTTTTATAGACGATTTCAAAATCATAACCAAATATCTTGGTTACCCATTTTTGTTGTTCTTTTGAAGATAGTCTTTTTTCCAAGAAGTATTTAAGACTATCATGATTTGTTTTGACCTTGAAGTGCCTACCTATTAGGTAAGGACGCCATTTCTTCAATGCATGTAGTATTGCCATAATTTCCTTCTCAAAATGGGTTTGTGTAAGTCCTTTCCCTTGAGTGGCCGACTTTCAAAAGTTAGGGGCCTTCCTTCTTGCATTAGGACAGTACCAATTCCATTTCCAGAGGCATCACATTCCACAATAAAGTTTTTTGTGAAGTCTAGAGTGGTCAAGACAAGAGCTTTGCACATCACCTCTTTAAGTTGTTCAAAATCTTTAATTGCCTCTGGAGTCCATGAAAATGAATCCTTCTTAGTTAGTGTCGTTAAAGGTGCTGCTATTCTTCCATAGTTCCAAACAAACTTGCGGTAGTAACCTGTCAAACCCCAAAATCCTCTAAGATACTTCAATGTTTTGGGAATCGGCCAGTCCATCATGGCCTTAATATTGTTAGGGTCTACCTTGACACCTTCATGAGATACAATATGACCCAAATACTCTACCTCCTTCACTCCAAAGAAACATTTGGATGGTTTGGCATATAGTT
>ML787652.1:453487-463879 GCA_009831015.1 Picea engelmannii | reverse complement strand
CATAAAAAAATACTAACACAAATTTTCAAAGGAAGGGCTTGAAAATGGAATTCATCAACCCTTGGAATGTGGAAGGTGCATTTGTAAGGCCAAAAGAAATGACCAAAAATTCATAATGGCCTTCATGAGTTCGGAATGTTGTTTTTGGGATATATTCTTCCTTCATTCTAATCTAATGATACCCTGAATAGAGATCCAATTATGTGAAATAGATTGCTTCATGTAGTTCATCTAAAAATTCATCAATGATAGGAATGAGAAACTTATGTTTAATAGTGATCTTGTTGAGCTCTCTATAATCTGGACACATATGCCATGAGATATCTTTCTTGAATACCATTACCACTAGTGTAGAGTAAGAACTTTGTCTAGGTCTAATAATGCCATCCTCTAAAATTTCTTCAACCATGCGCTCAATTTCACTCTTCTGGGCATAAGGGTATCTGTATGGCCTGATGTTAGGAGGAAGACTCCCAAGAATTAGGTGAATTTCATGATCATTATTTCGAGTGGGTGGAAGACCTTTGGGAATATCTTCAAATACTTTGGAATGCTTATCAATGATCCCTTGGAGATCTTGAGGAATAGATGGCTTAGTTGTTTGAACATCTAGTGAGCATAGTTATGAAATAACGCCTTGATGCCCCTTTTTCAATAATTTTGTCATGCCATTAGAGCTTATCACCTTACTCAGTTTGCTTGTGATACCTCTTAACTCAATTTCTTTTCCTTCCAATGGAAATTTCATGAAAAATTCTTGAAAATTAAAAGCCATTGTTCGTAATGATTGTAACCATTGGATTCCTAGTACAACATCTGCACCACCCATGGGTATAGAAATCATTGGACTATTCATTACATATTCCCCCATAGTAATATTGATCTTATTTCATTTTCCTGAGCAATTGATAGTTCATCCTTCTACAATCATTACTTGAAACTCTGGCGCTGGATATACAAAGAAATTGAGAGTTTTGGCTAATTTATAGTGAATGAAATTATGAGTACTGCCAGAATCAATTAGGACTATTACCTTTTTATTTTTGTTGTATCCTTCGATATTGAGGGTTTGAGGAGTGATAATTCTAGCCAATGCATTACACGATATCGTGGGAGTCAACTCTTCAGACGAAATTGCTTCTACATTTTCATCTTGAGATGGTTCTTGTTCTTGTTCTTCTTCCTCTTCACAATCTATGTAGAATAATTTCTCCTCACCACACTTATGTCCCTTACTATACTTGCTGCCACAATTAAAGCATAAACCTTTTTCTTTTCTTTCCTCCAATTGTTGAGGTGTCAACCTTGTAGGTTGAGGTGTTTTAGAAGAAGGAGCATTGTTCTCTCTATACATGTTAGGATTGGTCCTTCTAGTAGCCATAGCCATATTTTTACTTTCAACATTTCTTTCCACCTTAAATGCATTCTCCAATGATTTGGGTTCCCAAAGGTGAACCTCATGTTGAATTTTATCCTTTAAAGTTCCTATGAATACATCAATCAAGTGCTCATCTGGAATATTTGTTACCTTTATATTCAGTCTTTGGAAGTTCTCAATGTGCTCGGTAACTGAACCCTTTTGCTTGAGATTTATCAATTGGCTAAAGAAGGTATTGCTCCTTGTATCCTCATTGTGTGCTATCATTTCTTCCATGAAAATTTTCCAAGTGACAAGTGATTTGCGAGAACAAAGCCATCGATACCATACAAATTGATTAGGTTCTAAATAAAAAGAAGCAATTCGTACCTTTTGTGTATGTGGCACATTATGTAGATCAAATAATTGTTCCATCTGAAGTATCCATGTGATGGGGTCCTTTCCATCAAACTTCCTGATATCGATCTTAGGAACGTGGTTGGTCTTCAACCCAAAGTTGGAGTTTCTCCATTATTGATTTTCCTTCCTTGTGTCTTCATCATGAATTTCATGGGATGCATTTTCACTTTCAGGTGTCTTCTCTGTTACAAAATTTTTCAATACTTCCATGATCTCCTCTTTTAAACCATCCATCTTAGTATTTATTGCCTCCAACTTAGCTTCCATCTCTTGTAGTTCATCTTTTGTTACTATCTTCTTTTGTAAATCATTTATGTCCCTACACATTTCTTCACCTTCATCAAGAGTCCAAGTAGGATTTTCTGGAGGCTTATTTGGTGTAGAAGTTCCCTTTTTGGGTGGCATGTTGGCCAAGTATCACTTTTGAACCTTGATTTTGAGGTGGTTCTGATAGACAATATTTCCTTTGTTGTATCTCCCAAGTTTTGGCCCTTCTGGGTATGAAACTTTCTTTTATCTAGTTCTCTAATATTTCTTCTCTGCAATGCCACAGGTCTGATCAAAATTGTATGTTCCAAGTGGAATTTATGGTAACTTCCCCACAACTTGCTTATTTTTTTCCTTTTCAAGAGATCTGACACAAAATAATTGATATAAAATTCTGAAACTCATACCAGAAATACTACAGACTGTCCACTATCCAATGAAACTAGTCTCACTCAATTTGGATACTCTAGGAAGAAGTTATGATTGTTTTACCTGGAACACCTTCTTGAGACTAGTCATATACCCTATCTTCCATAGGGTGTATCTACAAATGTAAGATGACCCATAAGCTGAAATTTTTACCACATATACCTTACTAATTTCTGTGAATAGCCTCTAGAGTTTAGGGTCTGAAATATTCCAAAAATGTTTTTATAGTGAAAATTCTGCAATGACTCAGTTCAGGACGATTCCAGAACCCTATCTTGCATAGGCTGTATATCCAAAATTATAAGGCCTCGGGAGCTAAAATTTTAACCCAACATACCTTGATCTATCTACTAAATACCCTCCAAACCATTTCTTCTGAAATCTTGTAGAAAAAACGTTATATTAAAAATTCCAAGGTGTCTCAAATGTAGTAACGAAACCCCAAGACCTTGAGCTCTGATACCATATCTTAAGAACCAAATATCAATATAGCTTAGAAAAACCTCATAATAAGTACTCAACACCTTGAAAAGAGATAATTTTAGATAATAAGCCTCTTCTAGGGGGAAACCTCCTTTTACCCCACATAAATGTTCAAGTACAAGATGAATCCAAATGAAAATGTCTCCTTGGTATATATAGGAGACTAGGAGGTATAATTACAACTAATGGAATAAAGCCGATATAAATAAATTAACATTACTAATGTAATATGCCCCAATTAAGGGGTAATGAGCCAATGTTAGGGATTGACAGAGTTTGACATATCTTTTGAACAAATCCTTTTTGGAACAAAATCTGACAGCTTTATAAGTGAAACAATCTTAGATCAAACCATCCTACAACCCAGGACCCCTGAAATACTGTCTCACAGGGCAGACATTGATCAAATATTTCTTCAATAATTTGACAAGTTATAAGATCTAGTAGCAAATATTGATCAAGACTTAGACAAAGCTCACTTCCAACAGTCAGTCAAAATTTATGCCTTGACTATTGCTACAACTTCTGTTAAACCTAAGTCATCTGACTTTGTTCTTCTCATCCCTTCATCTTCCACAGCCTCTGTCACCTCCCCTCCAATATCATAGGTTGTTGTTCAACCTCCTCCACCAGTCATGGCTACAAGATATGCTCCGTTGGTGTTGGCCACTCCTTTATATGCCATGCCTCAGGACTATCAGACCAGACTTCCTCAATTTGATGGTACTGGTCCTCTCAATGCACAACAACATGTTGACAAAATGAATGATTATTTTGACTTGCAGGAAGTTGATGAGGCCGATGTTCAGATGAGACTATTTGCACAGAGTCTCACTGGAGAAGTCAAAAAGTGGTTCAAATCCTTACGCCCTGCTACCATAACTAACATTGTTTCTTTTCACCAAATTTTTCTTGAAAGATGGGAGTTAAAGAAAAATCCTTTCCAGATCTTGTTAGAATATGAGAATATCAGAAGGAACCAAGGAGAGATAGTGTAGAATTACTGCACTCATTTCAACAATTTGTACAATGCAATTCCAGCTGATATCAAGCCTCCTCAAGGTTTGGCATTAATCAAATTATCGGATGTATTTGATGCCGATATGTCATACCAGCTGAGGGAAAGAAATTTTTCTACTCTAGAAGACATGCAGAAAAGTGCAGTAAGCATGGAAGAAAATCTTTTAGCTAGAAGAGCAAGGCAGAGAACAGAAAGGAGGGTCACTATCAAAGAAGATCCTTCCACTTCCTCATCATATTCCAAACTAGATTTTCTAGCTAGAGCTATGGAGAGAATGATGGAGAGACTTACTATAGCCGACAGAAATCCAACCAGGGAAAACCACGCTTCTCCTCAAATTCGGAATCAAAACTTCAGAAGAAATTCTCCCCTAATCAGACAAAGAGATCCTAGAGATCAAAGAGAATAAAGGGGGGTTGATCAACATATCATACCACCCCTCCAGGAAAATTATGTTGATGAAGGTGAGGATATCATCGAAGAATTGGACGACACTCATATAAACCTCATGGGTGTTCATGACGATGAATCTATTTTTATTACTCAGGAAGAGCATGAGATTTTTCTCCTCTCACAAAAAGAAGTAAATGAGGAAGCAGAGGAAATATAACAACGGGCCTTTGAAAATGATATAATGGAGGTCCACAGGCAGTATAAACTGATAATCAAGAAGGCGAATGACAACCCTCCAAAGAAGGTTGTTGAAACAAAGAATGTTACCAAAACAAAGAGAATAGTTGAGACCAAGAAAACCTCAGAAACCTATCCCAAGAAAGTCCTTGAGAGGAATAATGTTGAATCTCCTGAAAAAAGAAGCTTCGAGATTTTACAAAGATCAAATCAAATTGAGGTTTCTTCAACTAGTCAACCAAGTGTTTCTTACCATAGGACTTCGATGGATAAACCAGAAGTGCAAAGCCTAAGTAAAGTTTCCCCTACTTTCAGCCTTGAAGGGGAACTAGCTAAACTGAAGATTCCCATTCCCCTTTTTGAGCTGATGAGAAATAATGCTTACAGGTCTCAGGTGATTAAAGATTTAAGCATTGATCCAGAGATAGGTACGAAGGATTTGAATGTCGGGTCAACAAATCACTTGGACATAATAAATCTTATTGATGATCAACCTGAGCTCCTTTTTGGTCCTGAAGTTGATGGCCAAATTGACAATGGTGCCATTGCCCCTTTCTACATCACCCTGAATATCCACGAGTCGATCTTACACAACGCTATGCTAGATTCAGGTGCCTCTCACAACCTGATGCTGAAAGCTGTGATGGAAAAGTTGGGACTTGAGGTCACCAGACCCTACAAGGATTTGCATTCTTTTGACTCTAGCAAGGTAAAATGTATAGGGATAATTAAGGACTTATGCATCACCCTAGCTCAAATCCCAGCAAAGAGTATGGTGATGGATATCGTGGTTGCAAACATTCCCCCAAAATACAGTATGTTACTGTCAAGGTCCTGGGAAGCTAAGATGAAAGGGACCCTGCAGTTAGATATGTCCTATGCCACCATCCCAATATTTGGACAACATCGAAGGTTGTATAGGGAAAATTAGATGAAATATATGGTCAGTAGTCAGGAAAAGCCACACAACTACCCACTATACTCTGGACACTTTGATCTGGATTCTTTCATTTTGTACAATGATGGTGACCTTGAAGAACAAATCGCTCAGCTGGAAGATGATACACCTGATTCGAAAGGAGATAAAGAAATCATTAAGGTGAGAAATACTGAAACTGTGGAAAGTGAGGAACTTCCAGTAGAATTTTGGAGCATGTATTTTGATGGGGCTATGAGCAAGGAGGGAGTTGGAGCCGAAGTCTGGTTGCATAATCACAAATCAAGATATTCAGAGAGTCATTCTTACAAACTGAATTTCCAATGCACTAACAACGTAGTTGAGTACGAAGATTTGATGCTCGACCTGAAACTACTGAAGAAGGTTGGTGCCAAATAGATTATGGTAAGGGGTGATTCTGAATTGGTTATTATGAAAATTAAAGGTGAGTATGCAGCTAAACATCCCAGACTTAGAGCTTATAGGAATGTTGTTTTAGATGCCCTTCAATGTTTTACTGAAATCGACTTGTAGGTAATGCCCAAGGGACAAAACATACTTGTAGATGGGTTGGCTACATCAACAACTACATGTAAAATTCCTTTATGTCCCACTCACAAATACACAGAGGAGGTGAAGTGCAGACCAACTATTCCTGACAACATCAGATACTGGAAGGTATTTGGTAATGACGATCAAATTGAAGATTTCCTATAGTGTAAGAATGATTTCGAATGTACAAACATAGATTTAGAGAATGATAATGATGTTGTAAATAAATCTATTTTTGAAAATGGGAGTGTAAATATAGTAGATGTAGAGGAATTAAATGAAAGAGAAGAAGATTCCAATATTTTACAATTGAAAAATAATGTGTTAACTAGAGGTATAGTACCACTAGAAGACTTGTTTGATTTTAATGATGTAGCAAAAAAAAAAAAAATTGAAGCCAATGGTAAAGAGGTCAAAGAATGTAACATAGGAACATAAGAGAAACCCAAGATGATAAAACTTTCCAAGTCCCTACCCCCTGAGCAAAAATGCAAATACATTGAACTGTTTAAGGAATATGTAGATGTGTTTGCTTGGGGTTATGAGGACTTAAAATCTTATGATACTAGTATCATACAACATTGGATCCCAATAAAAGAAGAACACAAACCTTTCAAGCATAAACTTAGGATAATTAATCCCAAGTTGCTTCCCCTGATAGAAAAGGAAATCGAAAAAATGTATGATGCTAAAATTATGGTCCCCTTGATATTTTCCATATGTGTTTCTAACCTGGTCCCTACCAGGAAGAAAAATGGTGAAATTAGGCTTTGCATTGATTTTAGAAACATGAACAAGGTTTCTCTCAAAGACAATTACCCATTTCCTAAGATGGACCACATATTACAGAAAGTAGTTGGGGACAGTAGGATCTCCTTGCTAGATGGTTTCTCAGGTTATAATCGGGTTCTTGTTCACCCAGATGATCAGGAGAAAACAACCTTTACCACACCCTGGGGAACCTTCATGTATGTGAAGATGCCCTTTGGCTTGATGAACGCTGGTGCCACTTTTCAAAGAGCAATGGATATTTCTTTTGTGAATGAAATTGGGAGATTCATATTTATATATCTGGATGATGCAATTGTATACTCTAAATCTGACGAGGAACACTTGCAGTACCTCAGACGTGTGTTTGAGAAGTGCAGAAAGTTTGGGATTTCATTAAATCCAAAAAATAGACTTTTCGGATTAGAGGAAGGTAAGTTATTAGGACGCATAATCTCTAAAGATGGAATTAAAATAGATCCCGGCATGATAGAATCCATCCAGATGCTGGAACACCCTAGGAACATCAAAGAGCTACAATCATTCACTGGAAAAATAAATTTCCTTAGAAGATTCATACCCAACTTGGCTAAACTTATTAGGAACGTCACAAATATGTTGAAAAAAGACACAAAAATAATATGGAACCTTGAGTCCAAACAATCATTTGAGCAGGTGAAACATGAACTCACCCAAGCCCCAGTTTTGATTAGCCCAGATTACACCAAAGACTTTTACCTTTTCTCTTTTGCATCTGAACATACCATCGCAACAATACTATTGCAGAAAAACAATGAAGGGTATGAACAACCCATAGCATTTTTCAGCAAATCTTTGATAGATACTACATTGAATTACAACATTATGGAGAAGCAATATTTTTCTCTGGTTAAAGCCATAAAATATTTTAGGGTCTATATTCTCCATTCCCACATAATTGCTTATGTTCCCAACGCAGTGGTAAAGGATATCCTAACTCAGGATAATCCAAATGGTAGGAGAGGAAAGTGGATTGTGGTTATTTTGGAATATGACATCGAAAGAAAACTCACCAAACTAATTAATGGTCAGGGTTTGGCCAAATTTATGGCTGAATCTAATTTTTATGCTCTAGACATTAATTTTTTGGTTGTAGTTGATGAGCAGGAAGAGCAGGCGACTCCAAATATTACAGATGTATTCTTAAACTCTCCTTGGTACACATACCTCATTTTTGTACTTCATAACTTACAAGCTCCTCCTAGTTTGACCAAGACCAAAGCCAGATTTATTAAATTGAAAGAATTGAAATTTTGAATTCTAGAAGGTAAACTTTATTGGAAAGATCCTGGTGGTATCTTTCTTAATTTCCTGTTGAAAGACAAAGCTGACAAGATTCTACAAAATTTCCATGCAGGAGACTGTGGTGGGCATCTAAGCTGGAAAACTATAGCCAACAAGATTCTCAAAGCCATTTTTTACTGGCCCACATTGTTTGTTGATGTACATCTAAAATTCACCTCATGTCATAAATGCCAAATTTTCAAAGGTAAAAAGAAGCTCCTACCTTTGCCCCTGAAACCCATCTCAGTTGAATCTCCATTCCAACAATGGGGCCTATATTTTATTGGAGAGATACACCCTCCTTCTTCGAGACAACGTAGGTGGATCCTCACTACCACAAACTATTTCACAAACTGGATCGAAGTTGTACCATGCAAGCAAGCCACTGACTATGTTATCATTAAATTTTTAGAGAATAACATCTTGTCTCGTTTTGGATGCCCCAGGAAAATTATAACTAACAATGCAGCGGCCTTCAGATCCAAAAAGAGTATAGAGTTTTGTAGCCAGTACCACATCACTTTAGGACACTCCATAGCTTATTACCCTCAGGGAAATGGGCTAGCTAAGTCCTCAAATAAAATTCTGGTGAACATCCACAGGAGAAAATTACAAGAAAATAAGAAATAATGGCATAACAAGTTGGTTTTTGTGCTCTGGGATGATAGAATAAGTACCAAAAGATCAATTGGCATGTCTCCATACCAATTGGTGTATGGTATTGAAGCAATTTTTCCCCTTTCCTTGGGAGTCCCTGTTATGAAACTATTGTAGGAAGCACAAGCAGAGCCAAATGATGTCCAAAGGAGACTAAATCAAATGATTCACTTAATGCAATCCAAGGACGAAGTATACAGCAAGACTCAGGTCATCCAAGAGAAAATCAAAAAGATTTTTGATAAAAGAACTAAAGAAGATGATTTTGAGTTGGGTGATTTAGTGTGGAAATGGGATTCCAGGAATGAGGATAAGGGTGAACATGGAAAGTTTGATATCTTATGGAAAGGCCCTTACATATTTCAAGCATTCAGAGGAAATAATGCATGTTTTCTCAAAGATAGTGATGGAACAGACCTACCAGCTGGAAATGTGAATGGCAGGATGTTGAAGCATTATTTTCCACCCCAATAGAGATCTCACCAATCCATTTCCACTGTACATACCATTTCTTTACATTCAAGTTGTGTGTAGTTGATGTTGATTAGATGGTTGAATCCCGCAGAGAAGGCCCTAAGCCCCTGATCAGTGCCACCAAGTTCTCAAAATAAAAACAAATCAGATAACATAAATAAGCAATGGTGAAAATTTTTACAGGCATTGGGAAGTAGGTTCTTGGAACCTCGCAAGGAGAGCACCATCTCCATGTGGAGCCACTGTTATAATCCTATAATTCATAGGATCAATTGGTGACTGGAAAATTTTCACTCTTGGTGTATTTGGTTGTAAATAATATTTCATTTTTTGCAAATTATTTTCAAAAGAAAGAAAATGAAAAAGATGAAAAGAAAAGAAAAAGAAAAAGATGAAAAGAAAAGAAAAAGAAAAAGAAAGAAAAGAATAAAAGAGGAAGAAAAAGAAAAGAAAAGAATAAAAGAGGGCATAAAAGAAAATGATATGGCCCCATGAAATAATGATGACTCATCCATACAGTTTAATCATGGTTAAGTCTTTTAGAACTTTTGTTGATAGGATTAGTGAATACGGCTTGGCTAAATTGTTTAATCTTAGCCAAGTAGATAGGTTAGCTAGTGAATAAATTTGATCAAACTGTCTAAACTTGATCAAATAGCCCCAGGATAGAGTAAATTATTAGCCCAACAGTTTAATCTGGGCTAAATGTGTTAGGTTGGTAGGATAGAACATAGGTTAATTGGTTTTATTTCAATAAAACAAGCCTAATGATGCTCAAGATGCTTAGTTTTGATGTTGGAATGGTGTTTTCTAACCCGTTCGTGACCAAAATGAGACTGAATGGTGCTAAAACCAAAAAAATCCATGCTATCCTAAGTTTTGCAAAGTAATATGTTGCGTGCTCCATGATTAAAGGGTGTGTTGAGATCAATGGATGAGCATCCAATGCTCAAATCTACGACCAACAAGAAGTTCTGAACCCCCCCGATCGTTCTACCTTTAATGGTGTGGAGGGGGTATGATATGGTGGTTTTTCTTGGTGGGCCCCACACTAACATTGTGCAAATATGTTAC
>ML787652.1:440739-453469 GCA_009831015.1 Picea engelmannii | reverse complement strand
TTGTTATACCATCGCGGCGTCATGACATCACTTCCCACTACTCTACCGTCTCGTGATGTCATTTCGCACTACTCCCTCTTATAAGTCTTGTCCCATCACTGCACTGACACATCGTCCCCACTTACCTGTCATACGTCAAGTATCATTTCACCTAACCTTCAATCACCGCTTGCCACATCATCCTGGCACACCCGTCACCCATCCTTTACTTTTACACCTTATACCTAGTTATTCGTTGTCCAATTAATACATGCTAACATATACATTAGCTTGTTGACTTGTCCCCAGCACCCAACGAATACCCGTTCATCCAAATTTAATCTTGTTTCCACCATTATCACACTATTCATATTCTCTCCGCATACTAGAAACTATTTTCACTTACCATTGTTAGGAAATAACCGAGATAAAGTCAATCACCTGCTAACATTTTTTGTTTCAGTTTGAAGGTACCAGTTGAGTTGATGGTGCCAAAGTCGAAGAAATAATAGGTCGAGGATAATGCATTCCTCCCGCCTCCCGTCGACCTCGACTGAATTTCATTACCTGACAAAAACTACCTGATCTCAGAGACCAGATGCGAATTCAATTTCACTGAATTGTGTTCATGGTTCAGGGATACCTTCCTGGATCAGAGTGATGAGATTGGACACTAGGAGTCCAATATCCCACTGTAGCTATTTCCCCAAATTCACCATTTTCCTGAATTCTCCCTCAAATGCCAGGTGCATTACCTCCCTGATTAGAGAGCCATTGTTTCCTCGTATGGAGAGCCCCTTTTCACTATCACACCCGATTCCATTGACCAGATGATGCAAATCCCCAGAGTTGAATCTCCCTCTCCTTTCACCCTTGAAGTTCTAACTGACGTTTACCATAATCTATCTTTTCCCCAGAGAGCACAAAGTTTTTAGTTTTTCCTCCCACAAAATGCCCAATTTGCCAAGAAAAATCTCCCCTACCATTCTTCCATATTTTCAGAGAAAGGAAACAAAGTCATTTCATCCTTGTGTTGTATGCTCGAGTATTATTCAGACGAATGGGTGGACGAGCCAATCCTAGGCATCTTGTCAATTTTTTCTGCTGGAGCGAAAGCCACCACTCAGTTCGACTACAACAGTTTCTTAGACGAGAACATACATGAGAAACGTTTCAGATTTCCCACAAAGGGCATGTTCCAGTATTCTTCAATACTGGCTTACATGTTCATGTTCTTTCAAGCAGATAAATTCTTGTTTCACATGCAGAAAATGGACCAGGATGACAAACCATAGCCTGTCACCTCTTGGACTTCACTACTGAGAAAAAAATCCTCTGCGTTTAATTTCAAGCTATTCATTGAGTAGTTTTACCACCCAGTGGTAAGCATGCTTAGTGGTAGACAAGAACTCAGGATTAATGAGGAGATCCGAAGGATTATACACCTCTTGGACCTCACCAACATTGGAGACTGGTATATGTATCAGAATCACATGGAGATCTGAATTTATGGATGTGATCTGGCTCCTTATAAACATCCAAGATATGTGCCTATAAGGATATTTTCCTTGGAATACATCAGGAAAATGATCAATTCAGATGACATACATTTTGTAACCTTGAAGAAGAAACAACAGTTGAGAATAAATGGGCAGATAGGATCCTTTATCTGTAACAGTCGGGCTGTCGGGGAAGAGGAAAATAAACTACTAAAGGAAATGAAGTTCGATATCAGTTTCCCTTGGCATTATGATCCATGTGGGATTATCGCAGAGCTAAGATTGAGGAATAAAAGCTCCCCATATGCTCATGTGCCCAAACCTGAGATCGAGAAATATATGAATCAAATAGAGTGAGAGTTCAACACTCTGGAAGAAACAAAACTTCATACTCCTCCAGCTGTCATCTCACAAACCACTACACCACAGGTTCCCAGAGAGAAAATACTCAGGAAGGATGTCTCACCTTCAGTCATTGAAGTGTCATCGGAAGAGTTCCAGGTTTACACAAAAAGTCCTAAAATCAATCACACAACTAACATGTCTGGAGAGGAAGAGACCCAATCTACCACAGTAGTTGAGGGAGAGCATGCATTACCTTTCTCCAATGGCCAACAAATGATGTCTACCTCTTCCTCAAAAAAGTAGACTAATACCATTTTGATCACCCAACCATCATGAGAGTTTGCAAAATGGAATATACTTGAGAAATATGATTTGATCAAAAAGAAGAATGAGATGTTGACCAATAGCACCTATGCTCAGTTCTGGAAGCAGACCTCCACAACACAACATAGGATGCTCTCTTCCTTTGATACAAAAAGAGGGAGAATGCACATGGAATTCTTACAGGCACATGTACCTCATCCAAAGGAAATCACTGATTATAAAAGTTCAATAGTGGAGTTTGATGCCAAGCAGGTACATCCAGCTGATCAGATGGATTTGCGTAGACAGAATGGAGAAATGATTTCCTCAACATTGGCCAATGCTTCTACAACTACTGCAAAATTACAGGTTTCTCTGAACAATGTTCAGACTCAACTAAAGCTAGAAAAGGTGTCATCTTTTGCAAAATATAACAGGATCAAGTCTTTGGAAGAGCTGGTACTTAAAATTGGGTATGACCGCTCAAACGTGAAAGTAGCTGAAGAACTACTGAAGAAGAAGAACGCTGGCATAGCCTCTTTGAGGAAGCAATTAAAACTGTGAGCTACTAAAGACTCACAAACCAAAGAGATGCTAGAGACAGAGGGTCAAAAAGAGGAGATGCTAAAATTGATCATGGAGTGGAATGCATAGATCAAAGAGATGGAAGCAGAGCTGGAAAAGCTAGTAAAGGAAAAAGAACAAACAAAGCCTATGGAGGTCATCCCTTTGAGTGCAGTTCCCCTCACAGGAGTTATCATAGTGACAACATTAGTAACCACCACTGCAGAACTTCCATCATCTACCCCAGTGACAGTTTCAGGGACATCTGAAGCTTTAGAAACATCAATGGAGAAGATGACTTTACAAGGAACATAAATTAAAGATTAGAATAGGAGATAGAGAATCTTCATAAGCTTAAATATTCTTTCCAAGCCAGCTACAATATAGAGAGACACACGTCAAAGAAACTTAAGAAGGAAATACAACAGTTGCAAAAGAAAACAGTTGTAGGAAAAACACTAACGAAATCCAAGAGATCATTTGGATGGATATCTCCAAGTCCATAAACAAAATCTGGCCTATGGTGCAAATCATGTTCGAACAACATGAACTGGTGTCGAGGAGAAGAAAGGATATCAACAGGATAAAGGGAGAACTGGGATAAATGACCACTGAAGCAAATGAAATCATCAGGTTTCTTAATTCGAAAACTAAAGAAGAGATGGAAAACCTGAAGATTGAGGATAGGACAAAGACTATCCTCGAGGTCAAGAGGGTTCTGACCAAAAGAGGAATGATGTTGCAATTGGAGGAGAAAGCCCAGAACATGGATATCGAAGTTCAAATATTTTTTAGCAAGATTGATGTTCTGCAAAAGAAAGGTCTCCCGGGCCTACTGGTTCTAAATGACAAGATGATGACACTCTCTAATTACAAGCAAAAGATCACCATGGTGGAAAAAGACATCTCTAAGTTTTTCAGGGATACAGGGTAGCATAAAAGGTAAAGTATTTTTAGAGACTCTGCAACTAGACCTCAACATCTAGCATGAAATAAAATATATCTTCATCACCAAGCCAACTTTCACAAAATACACAGAAATGGATGAAGTGTACCGCATGCTACTAAAGGTCACCATTCCAAATCCACAAATATGGGAAGATGTGTGTGAATTGATCGAGTAGAAGATGAGCTGGACGTGCAAGTCAACACGTAGAACAATCAGAGTCAAGTTGATTATTCACCAACCATCTTCCCCAAAATCATCGAGGAGAATCTAACAGATCAGAAGCAGTTCCTACAATTTTGTATTATGTTAGCTAGTTAGTTAGCCTTATATTTTTCCATGTCCTCATCATTAATCACGGGATCAATTGTAATCTGTTCTATATATAGTTCAAATTTCAAAGTAGTGTGGATTGATCTTTACGCCAAAGCAAGTTGTAAGCACTGTAATCTTTCTCAAGAGATTTACCAGTTATAAAAAGGACATTTAATAGGATTCCTGCATGTTAAATATTGGTGATGTTTTCTCCTCTTCGTTGAATGGTATTTCTATCTTCATAATCATTTATGTTTTCTATATCTGATCATTTGAAAGAAGTTGAAGTTGCATAATTTATCTTTGTATACTCTATTTCTAGCTTTTAAAGATCTAAATGTTTATCTTCTGAAGTTATGATAAATAAATTCTTAAATGCTTCTTTGTTATAATTGATTTTCTCATCTTTTCTGCTACCCATCATTCTATTCTAAATGATCTAACAGTTGCATTACCCTGCCTTGTGAGAACACGTTATAAAATCTGTTCTTTGATCTCAAACTTTATAAAGCAGACCCCATAGCCCAATGGATGTGTAAGCGATATTTCAGCCATTTTTATAAAACAAACAATACAGTCTCATTTATATAACTAGCCTAATATTTAAAACTGAAAACAAATCTAAATCTTACAGCGAGATCCCTCTCTGAAACTGGAAGGGCTAGATCCCAGTTTCGAAGCGGTTGGATAAAGTTACCTCTTGTAAATTTCTTCTACATAGCGACAAACTCTGGGAATTTACAGAGCGTTAACACATTGAATGCTAGAAAACTGAAATTTCTCAGTGAATATGACTTCGACAATTATAGACCATAGTGGTATAGAATATCTATTTGGATAGTCAACATTGAATGCTATAAAAACTAGATGGCTAGAATTTCTCATCGAATATGACCTCGACATCAATAACATTAAAGGTAAAGAGAATAAAGTGGTTGATGCACTCAGTAGAAGGGAGCATGAAATGCATGCTGGCACCATAAGTATGTACAATTCAGATTTAAAAGATAGAATTTTAGAAGTTGTGATCGCATAACAACATTATATACAAGTTAAAGAAAGATTACAAGAAAGTAAGGTATAACAAAAAATTAAGGATTTCAAGATGAAAGAGGATGGAATCTTCTTGTGCAGGAACTAGGTTTATGTTCCTAATTGTCAGAAGTTGAGAAAATGAGTTTTAAAAGAGATGCATAATGTTCCATAAGCTGGACATACAGGGTACCAGGAAACCACTAAAACTATAAGGAATCAATATTATTGGCAATGAATGAAGAAACATGTAGCTGATTTTATTGCTAGATTCTTGGAATGTCAAAAGGTAAAGGCCGAGCACAAACATCCAAAGGGATTGCTACAACCATTTCCTATTCCAGAGTGGAAATGGAAAGTTGTTACCATGGATTTTATCACTAAGTTTCCTAGAACAATAATGAAAAAATGATTCCATCATGGTAGTGGTGGACAAGATTATGAAGTTGACACATTTTATTAGAGTCAATATGACACATAAGGCAACTAACATTATAGAAATTTATATGAAAGAAATTGCTAGGCTACATGGTGTATCTAAGCAAATTGTATTTGACACAAATACCAAGTTTACTTCCAATTTTTGGAAATCTTTGTTCAAAGGATTTGCAATAAATCTAAAATTCAACACAACATATCATCCATAATTAGATAAGAAGACAGAGATGGTCAACCAAATGATTGAAGATATGCTAAGAATGTATGTAATGGTCCATCCTTCTAAGTGGGATAACTATCTTTATTTGGTTTAGTTTTCTTACAATAATGGGTATCAAACATCATTAAAGATGAGCATGTTGGAAGTATTCTATGGAAGAAAATGAAACAAGCCAATGAGCTGGGATAACTCAACAGACAGAGCAGTTATAGGGCCATAATTACTAAGAGAAATGGAAGAGTAGATGGTAAAAATAAAATAGAATTTAAATATTGCACATGATAGACAAAAGAGTTATTCTGACAAAGACAAAACACACTGTGAATTCAAAGTGGGTGAGCATTTTTTTTTAAAAGTAAAGGAAAAAATGATCTCACTCAAATTGGGAAGTTTCCCACAATTGGCAGTGAGATATTGTGGGACATTTAAAATATTAGAGAGGATAGGCCCAATTGCATACATGCTTTCATTGCCTACATCCATGAGGGTTCATAATGTGTTTCATATGTCTTTATTAAATAGTATGTGTTTTATCCTAACCATGTAATTTATTGGATTGCGATCTAGGTGGAGCATGAAGGGGGATTTCAGGTGGAGTTGGTGGGCATCCTAGACTGAAAATTCAAAGTGCTTAGGAACCGAGCCATCGAATGGACTTGTTGTGGTCTCGAATATGCCACATGGGAAAATGAACAAGCCATGCGGGAAGAGCACTCCACAACATTTTGTAGATTCCGAGGGAATATGAATGTAAATATGTGTATAAAGACTCCAATTTAAGGTGTAGGTGGAGTTCTTGGAGCCACAATGAGAGATTGCATGTTGGAATTGTTGTAGGAGTCATTAAATTGAAAAAGTATCAATTATTTTTATGTAATACGTTTTGTGTATACATGAACACTAGAATGGTGTAGTGCACTTAGGACACTACAAACTATAAGGGGGGGATTGTGACACCCCAGTTTTGATCCTCAATGCAGTATTATATATTGTAAATATTATGAATGGTCGTAGGCCAAGTGATGTAAAATGTGAACATTGTATATTGAAAATAATAAAGTGGAATACACCATCAATTGCTAGATGGGTAAGGACTAGAGTAATGGGGGCCATGATTCCACAAGAGAGGAGAGCTTAATGGGGATTTTGAGGGTTTTTCATATGCCTTGATTCTTCATCCATTTTCATTAATAATTAAATCATTTATCCATTTGACTTAATCAACACTCAATCATTTATCCATTTGACTTGTTCAACACTCAATCATTTATCCATTTGATTTATTCAACACTCAATCATTGAATTTATGTAAGAATTTGTGTGAGGAAGTAAGCCTACTTAGTGATGACAATAGGGGTTGAGTGTAATCACCTTTGAGGGAAAAGTAATAGTCAAGAAAGCAAGGTAAAATAGAATTTTCGAGTAAGAGGAAAAGAATAGATTTATAGTTAACAAGAGGAGAGGAAAAACATAGTAGAGTATTTGGAAAGAGTGGCCAGCCATAGTGGGTATGGAAGATAGCTTTTTGAAGTTAGTATGTGGAGAATAAGGTTTCTATGCCTGTGAGTGATTTCCATGGAGGGAATTACCCAAAGAGAATTTGTATATTTTGTGTGGGAAATATTGTTATAGCTGAAGTTTCTGGAGTCCCCAGTAGGGAGATTCGAGGCTAGTATGGGCTAGATCCCTAGAGGAGATGGAGATTGTTTGAGGGACTTTAGTGCATAGAAGGAAATCTCATCCCCCGGGTTGTGAAAAATGATGGGAAAGAGAGATGGGGAGTTGGAATTATTGTAGGAATTGCATCACTCAATTTTATTGGGTATTTCAGTTGTTACAGTGGACTGTAGACACCCATAGGAGCTCGTCTATCCTTGTGGACTCATAGCCCCAACTTGGGGGTGGATCATTGCAAAGAGAATTGGTGCAATAGAGCCTAATGTTGGGAGGATCGTCCTTGGTATCCAACCGGTTGTGTGAAACATTCTTAAAAGATAAGTGTTTTCACCACTGTGTTATTTACTATTTAATGTTGTGACAAAATATTGAATTTGTTGGAATGTAGTTCAATAACGCAAGAGGGGGTGAATCAATATTGATATATTTTAACAATTTTTAAATAATTATTTATTAAATTTATTGATCAATAAGAAACTTTAGTAAATAATCTATCATATTAAAATTTTGCTAACTGAATTCACTGGATATTTCTACTTAAATTCAACAAGTTTCTCGAAGGATGGTTCTCTGGTCTATCTCATCTACCACATATACTCCCCCTGTCTATTATTCATATTATCTGGGAGTCTCTAAGATGGATGGCTCTGAACAATTCCTGCTCTGAAGTGTATTAATCATCATATTCATTAGTAGATCCATCATCTCTCTGAGCTCTGACTTCTTTCTTTCTGTCTGTGGATTCATATTTCACTATAGTGCTTGAAAGTACAATCTCTTGAACCTGTTCCTTATTTACCTGTCCTTCTTTTCTTTCAGTTATTTTCCAAATATTTTGGTAACTGACATCTTTCCTTTTCTCTGTAGAATTTTCTTCATCTCGTTTTATTTCAAATCTTACGATCTTTGGGACCTGGTCTTTGTTCACATGTTCTTCATGTTTTGAACAACCACTGTCAACATACCAACCATGCTTCTTCTTCTTAGATTATATAGAGAGTGTGCATTCTTCATTTCTATACTGATTATGCTTTCTTATCCATGTTCTCTTCTGAGGCTCCTGTCTATCAATGTTATTGTTCTGTTCTAGTTCTCTAGGAGGGTCTGCCATTCTACAATATTTGGCCATGTGTCCAAAGTTATTGCACTTATATCATTCCACTTCAGTTCTCAATGATTCAAACCTGTTTTAGCTTCTTCTTTGTGTTTCACTAGGCCTTCTTGGATAACCATTTATGTTCCTACTATTAGCTCTGCAATTTACAACTTTATGTACAAAATTATTGCATGCATAACATAAACCCAAAAACATAGTTTGATACCTGGGAGTTGAAGATATTCTGAAATGAGTTACTCTTATGAATCCTTCTTCTTTCTGAGTCCTATTTTTTTTTTCTGTTGGTTGGTGATTCTCAAATCCGAATCTTCTCTATGGAGGAGTGTCCCTATAATCTTTCTTGTAGGTCTTCCTATCCCCTTTGATTGTTTCTACATAACTTTTTTGATATGTTTCTTGTTCTGTTGCTTTGGATCTTGATCCATTTTCTGTATGATTGTATCCAAGTCCGGACTTATCAGGATTAGGCCTTTGACTATTGATAATGTCATCCAAAACTTTTGAGTTGTTCTGCATATTTTTCTTTTGAAAATTATTTCTCAATGTGACAATCTCTGCCTCCAAATTTCCAATGATCCTATCTCTTTCTTCTAACTATTCTTTGAGTGCTTCTTCAATTATTAATATTCTTATATTTGAACCTTCAATTACGTGATGATCTTCTCTAGTTCTTGAGTGTCTTCCTTATTGTCTATTTATGATTGTAGCTTCTTGTTTTTCCTCTTTTCTCTTATTATAACTTTTATGGCAGTCAACGATTCTTCTCGGTAGTCAAATTCCGCCTCTCAATATTCTTCTTCGATGTCTTGTTTATTAGAGTCTTCTACTACCATGAATGGAACTCTTTCTGTCGCACTGTCACTGACTTCATCTTCATCTGATGAGGAGATGTCTTCTTTAGTGCATAAAATTTTCTTGAAAACTTTCTTTGTGGTTCATTTTCCTTTATATGTTTGTTTTCTATTTGAGTAATCTTCATCATTCCCCTTATTTTTCTTATGAGGACATTTGTTAGCAAAATGAACAATGCCATCACAATTAAAAAAAATCAATGGAATCTTACCTTTATATCTGCCATTGGTTCCCTTGTTCATTCTCTTGAAAAAATTGGTCATTTCTTCATCATCTTCCGAGATGTCACTATTGATTCTATGTTCTTTTTCTTTTCTCTTTCCCTTTTTCTTTGACCTTTTGGATTCTTTGAAAGATGCTTCTTTTATATCTAGATTTTCCTGTTCAGTTCTCATTTCATATGTTGTGAAGATTCCATATAGTTCATCCATGCTTATTGAGTCTAGATATTCCTTTCAGTGGTTAAACTGATTCTTGAAGGAATCGGCTCTGATACCAATTGTTGGATTACTGAGAGGGGGGGTGAATCAGTAATAGAGAAATAATCCTTTTTAACCACAAAATGCAAGTGTTATATCAATGTAACATTATCATCCAATAGTTGCAAAGTAAATAAACAATGAACAAATGAGCAATCATACACATACACAGTACAATAGTGTTTTTACATGGAAACCCAAAGTCGGCGAAAACCACTGAATGTTTTTTCTTATATGTATTTAAGAATTACATTCATTGGAAGCACCATAAATAGGATAGTTCAGGTTGGGGGATCAGTTTCAGGAAGATTTTAGCCAGGGGGGAGTATCCCCAAGGATAGGTTAGTTAGGGGGGAGCAGCTCTGGATGGAAAGATACCTTTTCCATTGATAACAAAGGGGGAGATATTTATCAGATGCAAAGGTAAATGCTTGGAGAAAGAGCACATAGGCATGGTTCCATGGGGAGCGATGGTCAAAGGAGGAGAATGAGTGATATGAATTTAGTATTGCATCAGAGTGTTTCCATCAATGACAAAGGGGGATATTGTTGATTATTTGGGTTTATTTGCATTGATGGCAACCATTGAAGAAAGTCCGGTAGCAAATTCCGGTAGCACAAAGGTTTGGGTAATGGGCCCAAGTTTTTTTTTTTATGTATAATGGTATGCGTTTTAATATATTTAAAGGTAAGACTATTCTGGATGGATAGTACATGTCATGCCATTTTCAGTGGTATGTGGAATGTCACATAACTCCTCATGGTTAGAGAGTTATGGCCATGTGAAGTTGGAGAACCCTCATGAGTCATCTAGAAGTCCCAAAAGGTCAAAGTAGTCAAAGTGGTTGCAAAGAATAAATTATTTAAATAATAAAGTGAAGTGATGAGTGTACTATAAGTCAAAGTGGATACAAAAGAAATTCTTTAAATAATAAAGTTATGGAGAAATTACTAAGTAGACAAGTGGTTAGAAGTGGGTTAGCCCTAAAATAAGGAAAGTGGTTTCAGAGATTTTAGAAGGTAAATAATAAAGTGAAGTGATGAGTGTACTATAAGTCAAAATGGATACAAAAGAAATTATTTAAATAATAAATTTAATGGATAAATTACTAAGTGGACAAGTGGTTAGAAGTGGGTTAACCCTAAAATAAGGAAAGTGGGTTAAGATGGTTAAAAGGTAACCCCTTGAGGAAGCTACATAAAAGTATAAATAAGACAAAAGGCTCTCTAATTTTACTTACACTTGAGGATATTGAATATCTACAAGTGAATGAGGTAACCAAAGGATATATAAGCCTAATTTCAGAGAGAAGGTGAAGTAAAGAAGGCCGAAATTCAAGGGAGGATAAATTTTTTGATGATGCTTTCTAAGGTATGTTATTTACAGGTCATCTCACCATTTTCTCAATAATTTTTTTCATATAATGATTCAGACCATGAAATTGGGAGGCCTTTGAGGAAACACATCCAAGTATCTTTGATACAAATTTCCTCTTGTGGGTCATTGTATTTTTGGAGTTACACTCCGTGGAAAATAGGGTTTGTGGCTAGTCCTGAAACTAGTCTAAAACATGCGTTTCGGGTAAAAACGTCATAAATTCTCCATAACAAATCCAAATTCAGTAAGACAAAATGTATTGGCTAGAGTATAGCCTGTAGTATTTAGGATGCAATTTTCATATCCATACAACAAATATTTCGTGCGAGGAACGCTCTACAAGTTCTCTCTCTAGAATAAGCAAGAATTCAATAAGGTATGCCATTTTTGCTATAACTTCTTTTCTGAGAGGATCCAATTAGTCAAACCTAGAGGAATTGTATAAAATAAACTGAAGAACATTGTGTACTATTTTCAGATCTTTATTCATTACAGGTACATAGTTATCATTATTGCAAGTTAGGGTTGTTGACTAATCCAAAATTGGTCATGTGAGACTAAAATAAAATTTTATGAAAATACTAGTCTGTTGTTGTTAAAGTCAAGGAAGGTTTGTAGGTATGTGATCATATACACCAGGTCTATTACATAATTACAAATCAGATTTGGATGATGAAATTGATGAGGAATTTTGGTTGAGATACATGTTGGGTACATGGTTGAGACAAATTGTTGATGAGTTGGCACATACATGAGGTGTATAGTTGATGATGTTGGTACATATTGATGAGTCATAGTTTATGTGTATTTGATGCATTATTGGTACATATTTGGTGCATGGTTGATTTACTTGTTGATGGTACAGGTTGAGGTATAGGTTGGTACAGGGTTGATGCACTTGTTTATGGTACATGTTGATTACACGTTGTCTGGACTGTTGGATTACTGAGAGGGGGGGTGAATCAGTAATAGCGTAATTATAATCCTTTTTCTTCAAATGTTATATCAATGTAGAATTATTATATAATAATGAGCAGTAAAAAATAAACAATCTCACACATACACAGTACACCAGTGTTTTATGTGCAAACCCAAATCGGGAGAAAACCACGGAATGCTTTTTCTTATATGTCTTGAAGAATTACATTCATTGGAAGCACCAACTTCCTTTGTTTTCCAACTGCAACTAGAAGGAGGCTCCAACCCCCTAGTTTCCCAGGCTACAACCTGAGGGAAGCTCCAACTCCCCAATTCTTTGGCTACAACCAGAAGGAGGCTACAACCCCCAATGTTCTGTGTCTACAACCGAAAGGTGGCTACAACCACCTGTCCTTGCCCTGTCCTGCCACCTTGAAGTAGAAGTAGAATGATGGAACCACTGTCACACTATCACTGTGAGATATACCATTGCAAACCTGCACCAATAAATCTAAACCATGCATCAACCATGCATCAACCTGTACCTCAACCTGTAATCAACCTGTACCATAAACAAGTGCATCAACCATGCACCAACCTATAATCAACTTGTACCATAAACAAGTGCATCCAACCATGTACCAAGTATGTACCAATCATGTGTCAAC
>ML787652.1:398823-410069 GCA_009831015.1 Picea engelmannii | reverse complement strand
AAGAAATGTACAGAGACTGTAAAAATACAGAGTGAAAGACTCGCTAGAATGGTGGCAGCTTATCTCTGAGAAGAGATGTGACGGCTACTCGCATTCGCAAGAAGATGGTTACAATGAGGCTCTGGAGGCCTTTTTACAATAATGAGGAATGCCAAAATTTCTAGACATCCAAAAACCTAACCCTAGGAGATGAAGCGCCAAAAGTCATGTGGGCCCCGTTTGGGTAAGTTGGTGCATCAACTTCCCGGGGTTGTAACTTTTGCATACTATCTCCGTTTTAGGCGTGTGATAGTTCGTTGGAAAGGTATCGTTGAGGATATTCATTTTGGGGGATCAATAATACCTTCAGCTATCATTGAGAACCTCGATCTCAAAAAACCTTCATTTAGGCCCTCAAAATGGTCCCAGAAGTTAAAACCTGCTAAAAATAGTAAATTGCCAAAATGGCCAGAAAACTGTTTTGAGCCATTTGGAAAAGGTAGGTGGCCCCTGATATCCACCTGGATCATATAAAAGGAATAATAGATCATTAAGAGAACAACTGTCACAATATGAAGAAGAAAAAAAGTCAATAGAAAGAGAAGTGTCAAATACCATCAAAGATATAGGGCAAGTCATCAATGATTTGAAGACTCAACTCTAGGAAGACAAAAGAATTGAATATGTCATCTTAAAACAACTCAGTGATAGGGAACAAGACTATGAAAAGATAGAGGTTGACATTGTCCTACTAAAAAGAGAAATTGAAAAAGAAAAGAAACAATCAAGATTTGAAAACAGTTCAACAATATTGAATGATATTCTTAACAATCAAAGATCACCAAGCAATAAGAAAGGGCTGGGCTATGACCAAAATAAATTTAGCAAAGGATCTAACTTTACTTATTAGGAAATTAACAAAAATCCAAAAAGGTATTCAACAGTTGTTCAAATCTCCTTCAAAAAATAAGAAAGCAAGATAAGAACTGATTTAAAACAACACAAATATGTTCTCCCCTCAAAAAATAATGAATACAAATGGAAAAAAATTACAAGAAAAACTCCTTCAAAGAGGCATCAAAATCTCTTCCTTGGCTATTGTTTCTCTTGCAATAATTTTGGACATAAGGAAATATACTGTAAGGATTATGGAATATACAATCTTAGAAATGTCCAAAGGTGTAAGAACAATAAGAACAGTACAGAGAAAATAAACTATAAATCTTCCTCTCATTTACAAAACTTCAATGTTGAATGCCAAAGATGCAACAATTATGATCATATAACCAATAAATGCAGGTTGTCGACAAAGACAAATATCCTCAATTATAAGGACAAGAAAGTATGGAGAAGAAAATATGAATTACAAAACAAGGAAGATGAAGAAAATATTGCACTCGAAATTGATGAAGTTGAGAATAGAAGAATGATGGGTGAAGTCTCTAATAAGGAATTTGAAAATCAGATTTTTCCATATAAAGTGGATCAAGATCAAGAAAGGAGAAATCCTAAAATAAAATATGACTCAAGTGTAGTTCTTGATGATGTCTTTCAAATCAATAGTTCATTAACCAATGAAAAAAAAAATGAAAAAATAAGATTCTAAAGAAAATAATGAAGAAATTTATGTTACAAAAAATAGTGATGATGATGATGATGAATCTTCAATAGCATGCCAACCATAAGAATGGATTAATGATCTTGAAGGTCTTCCAATGGAATTTTGATAATATATTAAATTCCCCCTCGACAAAAAATATGAACAAAATAAAGGAAGGAGGATTCAGGGAAGACTTAATATTGTTCCAGTTAATGACCTCATGAGTATTTAAGAACAAAGGAATGTTACTCTCGGTGTCCCCAGGCCGGAGGAAATCATAAATGTGGAAAAGAAAATCAAAATTCCATCATTGTTTGTATATTTAAAACCTAAATTCAACAAGACAAAGGAAAGGCAAAGGAGTGTGCATTATGCTTTAGAGTACACAACCATTGCAAAGTGTTACAGATTCTACTAAAGTATGGTATGATCCAGACCCAATGTGGTATTCCCAAAAGAATCAAAAGATTATGAAGAGGACTTGTACAACCAAACAAAATTTTATTGAGAAAACATCATGGTTTGAGGAGTTACATGAAAAAAATATTAATATAATATCTAATATTTGAGCAGAAATATGAGTATGAGAAAGATCTGAATGTGAAGAAGTTAGCTATGATTGTATAGGCACCGAACCATATCACTATTTGATACAACAAAAATTAAGAGGATCTTGGGTTATAAATGAGTGAATAGTTTAATATTATCATGGAAAATTAGGAGCAATCTAGAAACAAATGAAGGTAATTATTGAACAATATTTGTATAATCTTGGCACACTCTTAAAGGAAGCTAAGGGAAAACATAATTAAAGGATATCTAATGCATTATTGAAAGCATCATGAATAGAAAATATTATGGATTAAGACTTCTGGTAGAAAAAAAATGTCTCGAGTATTTAAGGCAGCAATACAGTAGAAGATGAAAATTTAATCTTGTTTCTAAGGGACATAAGTTAAAGTTCATTTCTGCATAGTGAAAGGACCGTGGGGGAGTCACACAGGTTTAAGTGAAGATGACTATTTTTCACAAGTTATTAGATTAGTTTATGAGAAGGAGACACATGTCCTTATATTTTTTAAATTGCACAAGCTTCATCAGAAAGAGAGCACATGGACAAGGGGAGCATCACCTCACGGGAGCACCACCCCGGGGGGAGCAATAAAACATCCATTTTTTTCATTGTTTTCAAAGGGGGAGAATTATCAGTAAAATCCAGTTAATATTAAAAAGGGGTTTTACTTTGTTGCCATCAATGCCAAAGGGGGAGAATGTTGGACATTGTGGTATGTTGTTGGCATTGATGTCAAAGAATACAAATATGATCAATGTTGGACATCGTATTATGGTGTTAGCATTGATTTAAAGAAGATTAATATAGTATTGTCATTAAGAAAGAGTATGTCTTTGATAACCTAAATCTTAGGAAAGATAGTGTATTAGGTTGTGTTATAGCAAGATTTAACTCAACATTGCTATCTTGCATAGAGGGCCTTTTTCCATTTCCCTATGCATAGTTGTCATCCCTTTTTGGTGAATCCAGAGACAAAAATACATATTTTTCCACATATACGTGCCCTACATTCTATACAACATGTGTATACACAGGATACCCCAATACAACCCACGTACATCAGGATTTGTGCTAGAAAGTAAAAAATGGAGTTGGGTTTTTATGTCACGATAGGAGATCTCTGATCCTTGGCCTTCCATATACTGGAAACATTCTGACTTGGCTCTTCAGTTTCATTTTGAAGGCTATATGAGCACAATTACGAGCTATGGAAAAGAGGAGAAAGCATTCAACTTTGAGAGAAAAGTTACTCTAGAGAAATTACTTCATATTGAGTTTGCATCCCTTTGTCCCTCAAGTCTGAACACAGTGTTCAGCCCCCAAGCTCTTTCCCTATTGTTGAGAGAACCTCATTATCTCTCTCCTATAATCTTTCCTTTGGTGGAGGATTGAAGTGGTGGAGGCCCAGTTGGAAGGAACTTGGTTTCTTGGTTTCGAACCGTGCCGACACAGAAGTCTGTAATGTTGTCACTTTTGTTGATCAATTATTAATATAAATACTCCTTTCTCGTCCTATTGATATCGTGCAAATATATGATTATTATCCATGGGCATGTTTGTAATGTTTATTAATGGTTTATGCTATCTGATGTGCTAACCCCTTTATATTATCACTATATACTTTCTTTGCTAGTTTGTTGAGAACATTAAATCTTTGGGTCGAAGTGCTCAACGGTGGAACATCATCGAACGTTGGATCGAGGTAGGCATTTGTCTTATCTTGCACATTATTTTATATAGAATATGATGGAATTGAGTTGATTTATGTACTCATACCTGTCTGTTGTGGTTTACCCTTGGCCATAGAGATTTTTTCCCTTATAACAGAATTGGCGACTCCACTGGGGAGATATCTCCCTTTTAAGGGTTGAAGTACTATTTCTTCTTGCATTTATCTTTTTCCTTTGTGTTTCTTGTCGTATCACTGGTTGACAGCTTTTGTTCACTATAGGTCTAAGTTTTTAGCATTTGTTCCCTTACTTGGCCTTAATTGTTTTAAAGCCTGTACACTCATTTTTCCCTGATAATCCCGTATACACGCGTGCTGTCTCACTGCAAGTTGCGTATATACACACTTTTCTCCTGAATAGTCACGTATACCACTTTCCCTTGCTTGTTTGCTTGGTTTAGTGACTGCTAGGTGGGATTTGATGATTGTTGAGCCTTCTTAGGTCTCTGTAGTGCTTGTTGAGCTTCTCTGGGTTGAAAGGAAACCTGTTTGGAGTTGATTTTTTTTTTTGGGCGTAGTCTTTCTCATTGTTTTTCATTTTTTTATTTGTCCTTGAAACTTGGGATGTTTGTTTGGCTGCTTGGTATTCTGCTTGAGTTATTTCGTTTATACACAGTAAAATTGATATATCAAGTTTCTTTTCAGTCCATGTATTTTTTCTTTAATATGTTGAAAATACAAAAAATAGGCATTTTACATTGGTTGGCATTTTTGTCTTTGAATCTTTATCATTAGCTTAGTGCATTTAGCGAAAGATTGCATTTTACTTCTGAATTGCAAAGTTGAAATTGAAAATTGCACTATTTTTTATACGCATATCATTCATTGAAAAGTTAAAGATAGACTTTGCATTATATTCATATTTATTTTCTTGTAGAGTCATAACATCATGAGTTTCACTTCCATGCCTTTTTAAGTAATCATGACCAATAAAATTTACACTTTAAATTAAAATTGATTAGTCACGATTTTCTTTTATAGGGTGCACAAACTAGTCTAGGATTTAGTGCCTTGGAATAGGATTTTGTGAGTAAAATTCTCCAAGGAAATTAGATCAACATATGTGTCTGAGACAGGGAGTTGAGAAGTCCATTGTATAATTGGTAAGATCAGGAGGCTCCGCTCACACCAGATTTAATCACGAGTTCACATGAAGTTAGTTGAAGGGATAACCCCTTGATACTCACCTAGCATAATTTCTGTGGATTTATTCGTATTTGGGGATCTTGCTAGTGCCCATACCTCCCTGAGAGGCAGTGCTTTCAAGGTTTCGGGATTTTCTACCCTACCCATATGGTGATCCAGACATACAAATGTTCACCTGTGCATTGATTATATTGTGGTTTAATAGTTTCTTGACTTAGGTATCTCATAGGTTACTTGCAGGGGTTATTATGCTTGTACCCTGGGTCAGATAGGGGTCAGACAACACACAACCTTTATGGAGGATTACCTCTTCGAGGGGATTTGATTGACTAGTTGTTAAACCCATGAGGGCCCCTATAACTGATTCTATTACCTCCAAACTTTAGCAGGGAGTCTCAAGTCCCTCTTGGACAAGGCATACCTTCTTTAGTGAGGGAGGCCACTCAACCACTTTAGCCCATTTGCATGCATATTGGTCGTTTGAATTTTTGGTATTCTCTTTGACTACTAGTTGGCCTTAGTTTATTTTTATTTTCGTAGAGTCATAAGTCGTCGTGGAGAGGGACCAACTTCCTCATCGGTCCTGTCGGTTGTTACAATTACCACCAGTTTTCGAGTTCTTTCCTTCTAAAAGGCGTAGAGTTTTTAGAAGTGGTACACAAACATCCACCTTTCAGACTTGTGATTCCACAAGGATGAGTACTGAGTCTAGTATTCATAACACTGGGAGTTCTTCGACTCCCATAATCACTATAGTTAATGGAACCCCTTTGACTCCTGCAACCACTACAGTTGCAGGGTCAGAGGCTTATACCAGTCCTATGGCTTGGCCTATAATTAATGCTTCATCTCTTGCCTCAAACCATTTTGGGGGTATTGGACAATTGTCGAGTTACAATTTTCAATCCATATCTATGGATTCTAGTCCATTTTCTTATGGTATGCCTAACTTCACTTCGTAGTTTTCGATTGCCATCCCAACTGCTGGCCCTAACGCTAGCCTTGGACTTGGGGGCACTAAACTTCCTTACACTCCTTTTCCATTTGGTGGTTCTCATATACCTCAAGCGAATCTAATATAGGAAGTGTCCTTGTTCTTAACCCTGGGTCTAATACTTCTACTGCTGGATGGAACAACCTAGTTGGTGGACAAGTTCTTCCCTATATCCCTACCCCCTGGGTGTTGATTCCAACCAATACTTTTGGCATGACGAATCCACTTACATCTTCTGGGTTCCCACCCAGGGGAGGTCAGTCTTACACTTTGGGCAACCCCCAACCCAGATCCAATCTGGTTGGGGGCACTTTCTATAACCCCCAACCCAAATCTAATCTGACTGGGGGAAATTTTCATTATCATTATCAGAACATTCCTGCTAGAATGATTCCCAACCTAGATTACATGAATCTACCCAGAGGAGGACCTTATAATTCAGGATAGATCTTTGGTTCTTATTAGAATCCTGGGTATAATGCAGTTCCCAATGTAGAGTCTTTCACAGGAGGATGGGGCCAGATGTTGCAACCCCATCTCCCTTTTCTGGCCACGCTCAATCTGCCAGACTTTTCTAAGTTAATGAATGACTCAGTGAGTCATGATCCCACATGTCCCCCCATCCCCACCAAACTTCCTTTGGACATTCCAAAGTTCGAAGGTAATAATGGAGAGGACCCTGATGATCATGTCACTACCTTTCACCTTTGGTGCTCATTGAATTCCCTGAACCATGATTCTATAAGATTACAATTATTTCAATGCACTCTCATTGGAGTTTCTTCACAATGGTATATTGAGCTACCTAGGGGGAAATATGGGTCATTTAATTAGTTGGTGATGGTATTTATCAACCAATTTCAATTTCCCATTCGTTATGATGCTGGCCTCGAACTGTTCTCGACTTTACGCCAAGACACTGCCACTCATATCTCGGATCATATCCAGGAGTGGCATAGATGGAGACGGTTGATTAAGACTCCTATACCCCCGACCTTTCTCCTAGAATGGTTCCTAAAGTATTTTCACCCTCCTATGTCAAAGGAAATTACTACTTGTAGGGTCTCCAACAAAGAAGAAGCTATCTTTAGAGCCCAATAGTTAGATTTAATATATGCTCAGTTTGGGATGTTATATCACCTTCTTCCAGAAGCACCGCGGTCAAATTACGATACTAGGAAAAAACTTGGACCTCACACTGATGGCATTGTAGGGTCAACCAATGTAAAGTCGCAAAATTGGCGACAAAGTCTGTTAGAGGACCAACTTTTTCTGCGCCCTCCAAACCCACCCAATCGACAGATGTACATTCCGTACAATCGTCGAAAAACCCAAATGGTGACCAACAACGAGATGGGAATAAAAGGAAAGGTCGAAATAATCGCAAGGGTGGGAAAAATAGTAATAAACCCAAGTACAACTATAATAATGAGAAGCATAATGATAATGTTGGAGAGCACAAGAAAGAGAAACGTAAGGTGAAGTTTCCTTGTAAACTTTGTACCGATGACCACCTTACACATTTATGCCCCAAACTCGCGGAGGCTGTGAGACTTTTAAATATACTGCCCGCTGTGATGACAAATCCATTACCACACAACCAACACTTAGCCTCGAGCTCTTCGAACGCCAGAACTGCACCTGGTGGAAGTAAAAACCCACTGTCGCAAGATGGCGACTGGGTTTCGATCAATATGGTCGACGTGAAAATTGATATAGCTACTTGCTCTCGAGATTATAGCTCTTCAAAAGCTAGTATCGGTCTAGAAGCTCCTCCTCCCCCTTTGGAGACAAACTTACAGATTGAGAAACAGAGCCACAACCTCATATTCTGAAAGGAGTACTTAAGCACTCTACCCACAACCCTAATGCTAGAGCCGCCCAGAACTACTCTATTGTTGAGGATATGGGCCATACCCCTTGTGCGATGTCAGCTTTGGAGGTACTCCAGACGTGTCCATCATAGAGAAATGCCTTACTCTCTGCCTTAGGAGCTCTAGAACCTAGTGGCTTGAAATTTATCAAGTTTGATGTCATGGATGTGAAGCCTCGCTTACCCTACCATGTGGCTTTCTAGATCCACGTGAAGTATTCCAACTATACTATCAAACGAGAATTCATTGATGAAGGTGTTGCCACCTGCATGATGTCCTTGGTCTATTGGGAATATCTCGGTTCTCCGACCCTTTCCAAGTTGTCGAACATGTTGACTGCATTTGACGATCATTCCTTCTTCCCTCACGATATTATCCCTTCCTTTTCGGTCCATTTATGTGGGAATACAGTAGAGGTGGAAGTAGATATAGTTGATGCACCTCTTGATTATAATCTGTTACTAGGTTGCAAATGGAACTATTCTATGGTCATTGTCATATCGTCTGTGTTCTGTACAATGTTTTTCCTCATCAAGGGGATATCATGACTATCGACCAGTTATCCTTTGTGTACTCTAGTACTAACGCATCTGTTGGACCGTCGATCCCTGTGATTGAAAATTCTCAGTTGACAAATGAGAATATCGGTGTCAGAATGTATTCTTCCCTCATGGGTACTTTCGACTTCTCAACACCAATTCACCACATTTACACCATGTCTAGTAGGCCTGCTTCAGCAGGGAGGTCCATTCCTTTCCGCAATTCCTATCTTAGTGATCCATGGACCCTACCTTCTCCGACTTTGTCATGTGAAGGCTAGTCACATGCTGACAAGGCTATGCCACTATCGGTAGTGAGGATTGCATATCAAGTTGTTCTTGACTCTTCCTCCGATCTTGATCCTATTACCTCGACGACAGACGAGGAGGATCATGTTCTTAGGCCTTTATGGGCCACCACATTGTCTGGTTCTCATGATTTCTTTGATGAGACTTTTCCTTCGAATGAATCCATCCTCGAAGCCATGAATAGTTCTAAGAGACCTTGGGATGATATGCATCATCTATATTATTTTCTCCCAAGTCTTGAAAGAATTGAGCAAGATGATTTTTGGTCTACCTTGAGTGAGATAGTCAGTCACATCATATTTCCGCTTAATACGCATGACATTTATGCCAGAGAAAATATGGCAAGTATTTCTCTTACCATTTCGATCGATATCTCTCATACCCTTGGAAAGATTGAGAACATAAATATAGGTGTGGATTGTTTGCCAGAAGAAATTATGATCTACACCGATCTCTTCAAAGAATTTTGAGATGTATTTTCTTAGTCATATGAAGAGATGCTAGGGATCAACCCTCGGATTTTCGAACATGAGATTAGAACTTAGTCGGATGCTAAACCTATTTGACAACATCTTAGAGCTATGAATCCTAGGAAGGCCCCTGCTATTAAGCCAGAGGTGGAGAATTTTCTTAACGCCAACTTCATACCCGGTTCCCTTGACTGAATGGGTATCCAACCCCATTCCTGTGAATAAAAAAGCAAGGAACCATATGTGTGTGTATGGGCTTTCACGACCTGAACAAAGCTTGTCCTAAAGATAACTTCCCCACACCTTTCATTGATCAGATTCTTGATGAGTGTGTGGGAAGCGAGATATTTTCTTTTATGGATGGATTTTTAGGATATAACCAAATCCAAATCAAGCCTGAGGACCAACACAAGATTAAATTTATATGTCCTCGGGGTACTTTTACATACCGAAAAATTCCTTTTGGCCTTAAAAATGTCAGAGCAACCTTCCAACGTGCCATGACTTTCCCTTTTCACAATATCAAGCACATAGTCGAAGCCTACCTTGATGATCTTGCTTCTCACTCTCTCAAGAGAGTGGATCATGTTACGCACCTTCAACTTGTCTTTGAAAGATGTTGTTACTATAGAATCCGGTTAAACCCTCACAAATGCATCTTTTACATTAATTCTAGTCGTCTTTTAGGGTTTTTAGTTTTCAAGATCGGGATCATGGTAGATCCTCTTAAGGTTGAGGCAACACTTCAGTTGTTTCCATCGTGCATGATTAGACAAATTCAAGGTTTACAGGGGAAAGATAACTTTCTACGTTGGTTCATAGTGAATTATGCTAATATCACTAAGGGTTTCGTGCGTCTCTTGAAGAAAGACACCCCTTTTATCTAGGATGAGTGAGCCCATGATTCTTTTGATTCTTTGAAGAAATCCTTAGTATCGTCCCCTCTACTTAAGTCTCCTGATTACAGTAGAGATTACTTGTGGTATATTGTCGCGTCTAAAGAGATGATTGGTATGGTTCTAGTTCAGGAGGATGATGAGCTCCATGAGCACATCATCTACTATCTTAGTCGAAATTTAGTCAGTCCTAAGCTTAATTACTCTCACGTTGAAAAGATATCTTTGGATTTTGTTCACGCAGTCCAACACTTACGTGACTATATATTACTTTGGAAGACTACGGTGGTTGCCGATGTCAATCCATTTCTACGTCCTCACTAGACGTATCATCGGGGGGAAATATAATAAATGGATTATCATCTTACAAGAGTTTGATCTCAACTTTGCTTCGGCCAAGTCCAAGAAATCAATAGTCTTCGGAGAGCTAATATCCGATTTCCCATGATTAGATGAGGATGTTATCCATGTTGATTCATTTGCAGGAAAACACATTTTCCTTGTCTCGTCATCCAACCCCCGGTATGGAGACATCGTGTTATATATTCAAACCTTGAAGTTCGCTTAGCATCTCTCACGAGATGATTGACGACATGTTAGATACAAGGCCAAAAATTATACCATCATCGATGACACATTGTATCACCGAGGAATAGATGATATCTTGCATCGTTTCTTAACTCACAAGAAAGCCAAGCCAGTCCTAAACGATTGCCACAAAGCATCTTGTGGTGGTCACCTGTCTGGGCTTATGACAGCCCAAAACATCTCACGAGCTGATTATTTCTAGCCTACTATATTTAAATATTGTATCGAAGCAGTTAATAAGTGTCACCCCTGCCAGGTTTTCACTTGGAAAATACAATCGCACCCAACCACTCTTCACCTAGTCATAATCATCGACCCCTTCACCAAGTGGGGGGTAGATTTCGTTGATTGCAACCCAACTTTGACTGAGGGTAACCAACACATTATCGTGGCCATCAACTACTTTACTAAGTAGGCCAAGGCCATACCGACCATAAAATATGATGGGAAGACTGTGTTGGATTACTGAGAGGGGGGGTGAATCAATAATAACATAATTATAATTCTTTTTCTTCAAATGTTATATCAATGTAGAATTATTATCCAAT
>ML787652.1:371544-389979 GCA_009831015.1 Picea engelmannii | reverse complement strand
AATATTCTCAAGTGTGATTCAAATGAGAGAGCCTTGCCTCTTATTTATACTCTCCAAGTAGCTTCCTTAAAAACATCTTCTAGGTCACTTGGCCCCACTTTCCTTATTTTAGGGTTGGGTCCACTTCTAATTTCTGCATTAAATTTATTATTGAAATAATTTATCTTGTATTCACTTTGAATTATAATAAACTCATCACTTCACTTTATTATTTACCTTTTAAAATCTTTTAAACCACTTTGATTACTTTGACCTTTTGGGGCTTCTAGATGACATATGAGGGTCCTCCAACTTCGTAAGGCCATAACTCTCAAACCGTGAGGAGTTATGTGACGTTCTACATACCACCAGAAATGAAATGAATTGTAGTATCCATATAGAATATTATTATCTAAAAATATATCATAACTCATACCATTACCCATCAAACAAACTTGGGTCCATTACCCAGACCTGGGGTCTCGAACTTCTCATGGCCATAACTCTCTAACCGTGAGGAATTATGTGATGTTCCACATACCAACAGAAATGACATGACAAGCACTATCCATCCAGGATATTTTCCTTGAAAAATTCACTTTCCTTCATCTCATTATTCCACAATTAAGCATGGGTTCTCTTACTCCACAAAGCGTCTTCCAGTGAGGGCTTTCACCATAAGGGGACCACTTTGGAGTCATCCATATTTAATTCTTATCAACCATGACAAAACAATAATGAGTCATATTTACATCAAACAATATTGGGTCCATTACCCAAACCTTTGTGCTACGGGGCTTTCTTCAAGGGTTGACATCAATGAAAACCAACCTTAATCAACAGACTGCGACCTTCTTCGTGTTCAACCAAATTATCGCCCGGTTCGGTATCCCGAGTGAGATTTTCACTGACCATGGCAGTCACTTTCAGAATGAAATGATGGTATAAATATCATCTAAGCTAGGGTTTAAACATGGTCATTCATCTCCTTATTATCCCCAGGAAAATGGGCAAGTAGAGGTCGTCAACAAGTCTCTCAAGACCGTTTTACAAAAAACTGCCAGTCGGAGGAATTCCAATTGGCACATCATGCTATATCCCGTGCTTTGGGCATACTGAACCTCAGTTAAGACGACCATCAGATTTTCCTGTTTCTAGTTAGTGCACAGTGTGGAGTCGATCCTTACTATTGAATGTGAGATCCCTTCTCTAAAGTTGGAAGTCAAGCTCCTACCTGAAACTTCATATTTAGAGCGATGCCTTATACACCTCGAGAGTCTTGACGAGGAGCATTGAGACGCTTTTACAACTATTGAGGCGAATAAGAAACGTGTCAAGGTTTAGTACAACAAGTCTGTCTGTCCCAGGTTGTATGCTGAGGGTGACTTGGTCCTCTTGTATGATCAAGCCAAAGAACTGCTAGGAGTAGGTAAGCTCAAACCCATGTGGCACGGTCCTTACATCGTGTGGCATGTCCTAGAAAAAGGAGCCTATGAAGGGAATAAGTTGGCCGAGCCCAAAAATGAGCTCTACTTGAAAAGGTACTATGCTTGAGCCCTAGGCTTGGGCAGAACTCTTTGTATACGAATGTAAATTTAGTGTATTGTATCTTTGTTCTCCTTTTCTTTTGTCTTTGACTTTCTTATCGAGTTTTCCATTTGTTGGGAGATGTCAATGGAGTCTTCGATCTACTTAGGATTCGCAGACGGAGACATTCATCATACATGAAACTTGGCTTCCGTCGCTTGGGTGGTGTACTCACCCGAGGGTGTGTTGGTGTCTTCAGGTGGCATATGCCTAGGGCCATCCATGAATAATGTGGCTAAATATAGCATCATCATAGAAATTTTATGTGATGCTATCCCACATGGTGTTCTCTCTTTAGAAGTTCGCCTAGATTCCTAGTTAGTAGTATGTCAGTTGAACGACTATTACCGCGTGCATGATCCTACTGTTGTCGTCCTAATACACACCTGAAAACGTGAGAAAATTCCAGCTCACTTAGTGTGTCCTTGGAGGCACAATGCCTAGGTTCACAGTCCACACTGTCACCTTGACTAGAACCTCTTACTTCTAGGCTTACTCCTAGGGAAGACAAGTGGGGTAGATCCTAGTTACTAGATGTGATTTAACTTTGAAGTTCTAGGAGTTAGTTTTAATTTGTTAAAGTTTTAGGGGGAAGAATAACCTATGATGCTAAGGAAACAAATGCAATATGCACAAGTACTTATGTCAAGCAAACCCTTCCCTAAGTCATCTAAGACTAGTTCCTAAAGTTTTGACAAAGGGGTCAACTATGTTCAAGGAGGTTGATTACAAAAGATTACAATGATCACAAAGTTACAACTACTTCACAATAAGATATACGAGTACTTACAATAATGAATGAGAGATATTACAACAATTATACAAGAGATACAAATAGACAAGATTAACCAAGTGCCGAAGTGTGAGAATTAAAAGATGTGCAAAGTTAAATTCATTCGCATAAGGCCAAGCATGCCCCAATAAGAATTGGACTGCTTTTCAATGGAAACCACTAAATCACTCAAGAATCAAAAGGATTATGCCTCCAAATGAGATGCGGAACCTCTTCTTGAATCACACCACAAAGAACATAAATTGAAGGATATAAAAGATTTGAAAGATCAGTGCTCAACACAACATAAGAGATTTAACACTTAGAAAATTAAACCATAGACTTGCATAAAAATAAAAGATGTATGTGTACTTGCAATGTAGATATCTAAACAACCATAAGATATGTCCCGAAAGAAAGTTGCCTAGAAGAGTAAATCGTTAAGAGTTGCTTAAAGATTTTATAAATTTTATTTACCCTCCTAACTAAGTGTCAAACATCACTCCTCCTCCTCCTATTGCCAAATAATTGTCGGATTCTTAAGATAGTAAGACAACGAGGCCCACCATATCTTTCATGGTTAGCCCTAAAGTATGAGTACTTCCTGGAAATGACACATCCTATGCGCCGTGAGACAGTCCCCTACCTACACCTTCCGTTGTTTTCCTCAAACCCATTTTAGATGGTGAAGATGGTGGAATTAGGTGTCCTAGTTGGTCTAATATATTATTATGACTTATGACTAAGTCTTAAGATGTGTTGCGAGTGTTTTAGATAAGTTTTAGGTGCCCAAAAATAGTGAAAACTGCCCAAAACCGAAACTTAAAATGACTATTGTGAATGTGTTATAACTTATGAAATTGCAGCATGTAAACACATATGAACTTGTAAATAGAAGCTGAAAATAGAGACATTCACAACATCATTTGATAACCCATAACATGTGCAAGATATATGAAAAAATATGTTATGGAAAAGGCAAGAACAAGTTGCCAATAATTGCAACAAAATATAAGATTATCACTACTTAGCTATGTGTTTATTGCATGAGAGAAACGTGCCAGGTAAAGATAGAAGCTTGTTGAAATAACATGTGTGTTCCAAAACCATGTAATGCCCAAGAGTGCTTGCAAACTTAAGTAAAACTTGAAAGAGAAGATGCTTGCCAAAATGCAAGAAACTACTTTAAGACATCATTATCCACCCACATGTATATTTCATTTAGAGATGTTACTATGGAAAAAGATGTGAGAGACTTAAAGCAAGTAAAAGAAACTATGCCTCAAAGGCTTAAACTAAGATGAACACAAGTGAGATATCTATCCTAGAATATTTTACCCATGTAAACAATCATAAGCATCAACACATGTTACCATCCTAGCCATACGATTTTGGGGATTACTGTCCCAAGGTGTAGGCAGTTTATTATGCAAAACTTGAAATAGATTGCAGCAAATCACTAACAATGGCACAAGGTGGAGGCAAGCCTACCAATGTTGTGCCAAATAGGGTTGGAAAGAAAATATAAACAATTATTATTGTATCCCTAGCCACACAACCTTGTCCTAATGACAAGTGGGGAAAGAAATGAAAGAGTGCTAAAATAAATCTACGTCCTAGCCCAACGATTTTGGGGGGTTTTCTGAGACAATCACTCTCCCAAGGTGTAGGCACTAACTAATTACAAAAAATGAAATACAAAGGCTGAAATAGAACAATAGAATGCAAGCCTCAAGGGAACTTCCTGAGGGCTTGTTACAATACTAGAAATGAGTGAGAGAAAAGAGATATTTGTTACCCACTCAAAGGTTGATATTTTGATGTGTTGTGTGGGTGAATTTCAAAAGCATATCCCCTTGTTTCTGGTAAGAACCTACAAAAACCAGCAAGCAAATGCTTGCTAGAAATGTTGCACAACACAACAAAGTTAAGAAATTTTTTTGGTTTTTACGCAGAATTTTTTCACATAAAAATCTCCAAGTAAAATTTAAATTATATGACGTACCTAAGATGGTTATTAAGTTGAAATGTAAATGAAATGAGTGCAGAAATATAGGACTAAGTAAGCTAGGAGATTGAGAAGGCTTTGAGGGAAGACTCCTTCTTGATGCTTTCCCAACAATCCTTTGAAGCAAACCTGCAAAGCTCAAGACAACTTGTGAAGCATGGAAGTAGATAACAAGCTTGAATAGACTAACAATATGAAATACTTCAAATACCTAGCTATCCAACAAGTATAAACCAACAAGAATACTCTTTGCTAATCTACTCTAGTAAACTACTTTACCAAAGATCTACTCAACACTACACAACAAACTTGAACACCACAAAGTCACCTCATATGTAAGAATGCAACCAGAATACTCTTGGTGATCCAAAATCCTCCAAATATTTATTAATCCAATGTGAAAGTGTTGCAGCAACAAGTTGCTCCAAAACTCTCAAGAGCAAATGAAGTGAAATGCAAAATGGCAAGAGAAAGAGAGTGGGGTGAAATTTTAGTAGAGTAACACTAGCTCAAAGATTGGTGAAGAAATGAAGGGGTGAGGGGTTGTATTTATACCCAAAGATGAAAAAATACCCCTCTTGGATGCATGCCAAGTGTTGCAACCCATACACATGAGAGAATCTCAATGAGAGGGGCACACCACCTAGGGTTTTAGTCATGGATTGATGAGTTGGAAGGGTGACTGGAGCATGGGACCAAGTGAATGTGAGGTGGTAGGCTAGGAGGGGAGAACTACTCATGGGAGGGGCCCACAAATCATTTCATTGGGTTTTCAAAGGTTTATGTGTGAGGGGGGCTGCAATTTCCCCTTAGGGGCGTGAGGAAAAGAGTGAGTGAATGGGTGAGGGGGTGTGTAATGGTTAGGAAGTGGGTTGGGTAGGTTAGGAATGAATTCTCTTGCTCGTTTCCATCTTAACATTACCCCATTAACTCAATTTTACTAAAAATACAATTTTGACTTAGCAATAAAAAATGTTGTTTTGACTGACTTTGACTCCGGGTGGACAAACACCTAGCTAAGTTCATTCGACTGAGATGAAACTTGGCCCAATGGTGTAGGGGGTTCCTTTCCATTTATTTTGAGCACAAATACCCCTATCAAAAACCCAAAGGCCTAGTTTTTACAATGATTTCTCAAAAACAATTAATTAATTAAATAATTAAAATCCCAACCTTAGGAAAATTAATTAAATTTAATTAATTAGAAAAAACCTATCTAGACTCAACCAAATTACGTGAAACTTTATATGATGTCTTGCATGGTCATTTACATCATTCCTAAACAATAACTACCAGAGGATGAGACCACTAGAATGCCGTTCACAACTTTGGAGGAATTATTGCAGGTGTGAGGGAAAAACTCAAGGGAAATCAACCAGGCTGAAAAGCCCAATTGATAACCTGAGGATAAAAAAACCTCGGTGAAAATAAATCTCCCAATGAAAACATCCCAAGGTACCTGGCCTAAATATGATCCATGCAGACCTATTACATTATTAACCCACGTAGGGGTGCGGAAATTCCGTTTACAAAATTTGTGTTGGAGGCATAAATTGTCTATTAGAACCAAACTATCTTCAACAAATTAGCATTTGATGATGCATCTCTTCATGGCACATGGAGTTGACTCCCTAGTTGGATAGGTGGTCAACACCTACTTTACTCTGTCAATTCCTACGGGTATGTCTTTTAGAGAAACAATTTGATTTTATTACATATTATCACATTCCTAGGAGTTCTAATGATGTATCCGATGCCTATGATAATTATGTTTTAGATTGGAATTTGTCACATTAATAAAGAAAAGAAAACCATTAAATCAATGTACACATTGTAAAATATAAGTAAATCCAAAGATTCATTTTTATATATTTCAAAATATGGTGTTTATATTACAAAATCGGTGCTAAAACCCTCAATACACATATACAGTTGGTATACATATCCCACGACATCTACGCCTATGGTGATGGATGTGTGTCATGGTAGAAAACCATGGAGTTTGCGAGACACCAGAAGAGTTGTACCCATGCTCTAGGTACACCAACCACCTGTCGCTACATGGCTTCAGGTAGATCCTCTACCTGAACCATAGGAATCCTCTTTGTCAAACGAGACAGGTTTCCCTATACGTTTTGTAGGACTCTCTCTACTTCTCCTCCTGCCACCTCATCTCCCTGGTTCCTCCGTCTATGTCGAAGGAATCCCTATGGACGTCGCGAACTCACATATATGATTACACAAGTGTCTAGTTAATATTTAAGCACCATCCAAAAAATATTTTTATTCCTTAAATACAAAAATACAAAAAAATGAAATATTTAAAAACTTGTTACCTAAATAACCGTAGGCGGCCCCTGTTGGAAGTGGAATATCTAGATCTCCTCTGAAATTGATCCCCGCATAGGGATAGTCGTCCAGAGTAATGACTTGTCACTGCCACCAGAAGAAAAAATCATCATTGTAGGGTGTTGACACCCTACCTCCCCCCTATCGTCTCATGACCTCGATCCACAGTGCCATGGCTGGATCATGTGATCCTCTAGGAAGGATCTCCACTTTGGGTCCTAGACCTAGAACCCACTAGAAAAAGAAGCTGCAAATAATAGAGGAAAACTTGAAGTTTCCCTTACTCCCCTGTTTGCACTTTGTCAAATGACCTTTCATATTGGTCAGTAGTGAGGTACACCATTCATACACACTGGGTCTAGCACACTCTACTGCATAAAACATAAGCCGTATTGATGCTTGATGCAATGAGGCTGAACCTATGATCTTGGTAAGCAGGAGCACAATGATCTTCAAACTAAGGTTACTTATTGCTCGGATGGGGACTTGGCTTCCCACCTTGGGAGTCCCTGCTACACAGTGGGCATCGATATACTCGTTGATCTTCATCCCACTCCTTGATCCACATGACTTGAGGTCTACAACCTCCCCTCGGCGTGATAGACCAGTTAAGAAGTAGGTTTCCTCTACTTCAATCTTCAATAGTTTTCCATCGAGGATAAAGATTTTGCTATCAGGGTCCCAATAACTCACCAACATCTCCAACAACCTCACTTGGGCCCTCATTCCTTTGAGATCCCAAAATTTGTACAAGACACATATTTTTAGAGATTCTTGAGCCATCGGATCTCAATCAACAGCTACATCCACCTCCTCATGCTCTCGCTCACTCCATTCCAGGACCATTCTATAAAATACAAACCAATGTTTGAGTTAAAACCCTTCTTTTTGTCCATTTTGGCACTTGTACATGAATTTCGTTGCACACAGTCATGTGTAGGGCTTAATACATGCTCCCAGTGGTTTACACAGGAGCATATACCTAGTTGTACATGTGACCTAAACAAAGGAAACCCACATATACTGAAATTCCTAATTTACGCCCACAAAAACTAAAAAAATGGAACCTAATTTGAAAATATAATCCATTGGATTTGAAGAGGATGAAATGAAGAGTTACTTGATCCAGACAGTTCATGATTTCGTTGCTTGATGCTCTCGCAATCGCCGTTTGAATCTTGGAGGTATTTTTGGTCCAAATTGCACTATTTGGGTAAAAATCAAAATTATATAGTAATTTTTTTTTTTATTACTATTTATAAGTTATTTTTACCCACTTTATATAGTTTCATGCGATTTTATCATCTAATGGACTAATACAGAGTGGTTTTGAGCTAGCTTTTGTAGTTTTGACTCAATTTTCTTGCAGATTTTGACATCATGATTGACCGTTCATCACCTCAGGCAGGTATTTTCATAACCTCGCATATAGGATAGGTATACAATATATCGTGCATTTTTACATTATCCTTCAACCACCGTTTTACACCTTAGGTATGGACCCATTTGTTGTGACATAGAAGCTTCCATCTGTTACAAGTAGTGTCGCTAATAAATGGTAGAGACTTACCAAACATGGGTGCCTAGTTAGATCCCCTTTGTCATTTGGTTCCCATGCCAAGTTTTTCCGTAGGATTGGGAGTCCATTATAACTTAATATATGAATTTATGATGAGACTCATTTCTCACTCATACACGCGGCCTTAATCCCTGCGGACTCCCAAAAATGAGTCTTAGTTAAGCTCTTTTCCGACTCGTATAAAAATAAAAAATATTGTCGAGTGATTTGTCCCTTTCACACTCGTTAAATTGGATTGCAAAGTCAAGATTTCTTAGTTAAGTTTTTTTCCAACTCGTTACCAAAAATAGAAAAGATCGTCGAGTGAACTTGTCTTTTTCACACTCGTAAATTGGAATTGATAAGATGTCTATTTGGCAAAATTTTACCCCTTTTTCACACCAAGTAGACTAAAAGACATAAAAAATGATATATTTTTGCATTAAGTTGTGATTGCATCTCATGCCCTCGCTTGCAATATTGAGCCTTTATCCGGTTCTCACTTTGCGTTATAAACCATTGCCTAAACAATTTTAACATCCTCAACCAAGTAGAGCCTTGTTTATATCCTTCACAATTTGACACCCTATACCCTGGAGGAAACATCACCCCGAGTGTCCATATCCCACATGCATTTCCTTGCATTGACCATAGGTATGTTCCACTACTGGAACTAGTTTTGCTTACTTGCAACACTCATTTCCTCCTCTATATCATAACATTCATTTGTCATGAAAAAACAAAAAAAATATGGGCAGGAAGGGAGTATTGTATTATATTTGGCAGTAGTCATGTCACCTTTTAATAGAGCACAAAGTTATTGAGTCCTTGCGTCATCATAATTTTGGGTTTAGCATGGGCTTAGGAAGTTGATCTCGTTACAGAGTTTCCTCTACCGATTGGTTACTCTTCCAGTCCCCATAGAGAACATTATCGATGACTCCTACATCTGATAGCTATATCATTGGGTCCATAGGAGTCTACCATATGTGTCATGGTCTTGTTCAAAGGAAGTCTATCAACTTGTGTCGGCCACTCCTCAGAAATATTGACTTTGCATGTTGGCCATACCCTTAGTTTGTCTTAGAATCACATGATACTATGGTCTTATCAAGCACCCTGGCCCTACTTTCATCATTGGTAGGTCACCTTGAACCCAACAATCGACATTTCATCATTGGTGATTGATTGGGTGGTTTCACTTGTGTTCAATGACAAGACATCTATTCACACTTTGGGATTCGTGTAGTGTCATGGATGCCATTAGCCTTATTGGTGGTTTACTCGCCTTTGTCAACATTTTTCATCATTGGCTTCTATTCAGAGGGTCTTTTTCATGTACAACATGCATTTGGAACACGCGAAGGACGAACAGGGTCATTGGTTCATGAACATTTTCTTCGTCCGATCTCCACCAAATCATGAAGCTCTTGCTTTGTTCCTTGTGTCGACTGATGAGAGATGCCTTAATTCTCTCCTTTCAGTGGGTCTCTTTCCATCGAGTTCAACTCATTTATTTTGGATATGGGGTCTAGATTTTGATGAGTACCTTGAGGCCTGCAGTAATTAGTGGAAGGCTCTCTCGCCATTGACAGATGGGAATACACCAATGTCTCCTGATCAATGGATTCCTCAAGTGTTTGATAGTGACTCCTTTATTCAGACTTGTAGGAATGTAGTCAGTGCCTTGATACCTACTTTCATTATTGGTAGGTTGTCTTGTGTTTGTTAACGGTATACCTCAATGACCGGTAATCAAACGATGTCTCATTGTGTTCGACCTCAACTCCTTTATTCACATGATGTAGACTTGCACTCGTGGAGGATAGTGTAGAAGACTTGAAGACATCACTATGTGGTTGTAGCTTTCCTAAGATATTGCTTCCTTTTTCATTAGGACCAACACCTATTTGACTTTAGTGATCATGGGAGATCAGATTGTACTCCATGGTATATAGATATCTTCATATTGGTTTTGAGACTAGTTTCACTGGGCCTTGTTCATGACTATGACATCTTTTGGCATGTAACCACATTTGTATTTGCCTATTCATGGCCACAAACACTTATTTGGTATATTTTCCACATGGATATACATTATATTCTTGGCAACCATGTATGAAAAGTCAATACAGAATGTAATGAGAAGTCGAGTTCGTCCAACTGATTCTCTACTACTCCACTCCTAGGTTATTTTATGTATTTCGGCCATCACAAATACTACTCTAATCTCACACATTAGGGGGCATCTGTTATAGAAATATTTGCCTCAACATTGTTATCTTGCATAAAGGGCCTTTTTCCATTTCCCTATGCAGACTTGTCATCCCTTTTTGATGAATCCGGAGCCAAAAATACATATTTTTCCACATATACATGCCCTATCTGCTATACATCATGCGTATACGTAGGCTACTCCACTACAAACCATGTACATCAAGATTTGTGCCAGAAAATACAAAATGGAGTCGGGTTTCCATGTCACGATAGGATATCTCTGATCCTTGGCCTTCCATATACTGGAAACGTTCTGACTTGGCCCTTCAGTTTCATTTTGAAGGCAATAAGATAACAATTCCAAGCTATGGAAAAGAGGAGAAAGCATTCAACTTTGAGAGAAAAGTTACTCTGGAGAAATTACTTCATATTGAGTATCCATCCCTTTGTCCCTCAAGTTTGAACAAAGTGTTCAACAACCATGCTCTTTCCCTATTGTTGAGAGAACCTCATTATCTCTCTCCTATAAGCTTTCCTTCGGTGGAGGATTGAATTGGTGTAGGCCGAGTTGGAAGGAACTTGGTTTCTTGGTTTCGAACCATGTTGAAACAGAAGTCTGTAATGTTGTCACTTTTTTGGATCCATTATTAATAGAAATACTCCTTTCCTGTCCTATTGATATCATGCAAATATATTATTATTATACATGGGCATGTTTGTAATGTTTATTAATGGATTTTTCTCTTTGATGTGCTAACCCCTTTATATTATCACTATATACTTGCTATGCTGGTTTGTTGAGAACTTGTTGCAGGTATAAATCTTTGGGTCAAAGTGATCAATGGTGGAACATCATCGAACGTTGGATCGAGGTAGGCCTCTGTCTTATCTTTCACATTAGTTTATATAGCATATGATGGAGTTGAGTTGATTTCTGTAGTCATACCTGTCTGTTGTGGTTTACCCTTGGACATAGAGAGTTTTTCCCTCATAATAGGTTGCACAGAATCAGAGTGGGTAGCGTTAATACCTTTGGAATGTTCGAAGGAAAACTTAGGAAAAGGATATCCTTAAGGAAGTTTTATTGGGATCAAATTACCAACAAATCAACTTTAGAAACAACTTCAAAACTGTGAGGAAACTTTGTTACAATAGGGAGATATGACAATCGTCGATTGCTGACTGAAAGCATAGAAAACAAATCATGGTTTAGTTGGAATCCAAGTGTAAATCCAAAAGCGTTTTATAGGAATTGAACCTATGGAGGAAATTGACCCTATTTCAATAAAGCTTTGGGAGAAGGTGGATAAATGATATTTGTCAGATCTAATTGAAAATTTTTGGGTATAACCAGAGTCGTCAGATCGAACCATTAAAACCTTATCCATTCGAATGGGTTGATGAGTTCTTTGGTCATTCGACATTGATCGTTTTGGGGATAAATGAGTTTGCAATAGGTGGAATCCACGAAGGTCTAAACCATGAATTAACGTAGGCCATCAATCAAAGTCTCTAAATTTTTTATAAAGGTTCAGGACTCCGAAACTTTGCCACTTCAATGATTATTGGTGAAAAGGCAGAGGCATGAAATCACGAAGTCACGAAAGCACTAAAATCCCTCCAAACATTGGATAAAGGAATAACTTTGGGTCAATTGTATACCATCCAATTGAGTATATTGGAAGGAGAGGGTAAGCCATAGATTCTCAAAGTCTCATAGTGTTGAAGCCCCGAAATCCCACCAACTGTCAGATGAAGGAGGAACTTTAGGTGAATTATCAACCGTTTGATCGAGTATAGTGGAAGGATAGGTTAAGTCACAAATTCCCAAATTCACGGAGTGTCAAAGCCCTAAAACATCACCAATTGTTAGATCCAAGGAATAATTTGGGAGTAATGCGGGCTGTTAGATCAAGCAGTGGAAGGATGGCGTAAAAACTTTGGAGGTATAAATCCAGGGGAGTTAAACGACTTTAGAGTTGTAATATCCCATAGTCCTGGAGTACCGAAGTTTCAAAATAAATAAATACCATCCATATCAACACTTCATTAAGTCATAGCAATTGGATTAAGCTAGTGGAAGGATTGAGTAAGGGGGAGTTGTCAACCGATGATAAGCAATCATCATTACTTTATTATCGCTTCAGTAGGTCAAACACTGGGAGATTTGAAACATTGTAAAGGGAGAATATCCCAAAGGCCAAAGTTCGTAGGACTTGCTTCTATCCCCTGGTCATAGGTTATGATCATATGGGAGATGAAGAGTTAGTGTGTAATGAACTTTGAGATTAAGCGCCATTTTTATCTTGTGGTCACAACATTTGGTTACATGGATTAATCACATGAAGAATAGGTGCTTAAGAGGATAAGCACCAAGGAAATAGCTCTCAGTCATAGCTATCGATCATGTGGATCTGTGACAATATATTTGTTGCTGAAGTGGATGCCTCATTTGCCAAGTTTAGAAGGCAGTTGCAACAATAAATCTACACAAGTTTCCTTCAAAGAACCACCCATACCATCCATCTCTTACATTTTCTGTGGAAACACGACACAGATAATTGTGCATGTTCTGCACAAAACCCATTTTGTATAATTTTAAAATTCATTTTCTTCACTGAAGAATCTTCATACGAAAATCACTATCTAATTTGGTATTCAAAAATCAATTAATAAACAAAAATTTACCATTTGTGTTAATTAAATGAAGAGGTGCAATGGTTCATTATTAAAAAGACACAATGGTTCAATTTCATATCTATCAGAATACTATATAACCATAAAGGTATGGTGAAAGAAAAGTGTCTCTGAGATCTACATAAGAAGGTCAAAATCAAGTGTAGAGTCCAAGGAATAAAGACAAAGATACTGATGAAGTGAGGGTGGAAGTAGGAGTAAGGAAGGATTAATATCTTTTTCTAGTTAAAGTTTATATAAATGGAGTTGGTGATTACTAGGGTTCATTCCCTAAAACAAGGAAGATGTTTCTTCCTAGGGTTGGAGCCCTAAAACAATGGAGTTGGTGCTTCCTAGGGTTGGAGCCCTGAAACAAGGGAGTTGGTGAATCCTAGGGTTGGTGCCCTGTAACAAGGGGATTGGTGTCTCCTAGAGTTGGATATCTAAATCAATATTTTATATAAAACTTGTAATTTGTGTTTTAAGTTTATATTTATTGATGTCTGGGTTATTTGGTGACTTTTTCTGGAATGAATCGTTGGTGTTTTGTTTTTGCAATGAAGTTTGAAGTCATAGAGTTATCGGTCGTTCTGAGTATTGGAAGCCATAAAGGCTCTCTGTCATTCTTGATGGTTTTAGTCAGAAGGTTTTCATTTGTTTTGGAGTGGCTGGCTATCTCCACGCCTTCATTTTCCATACCCATTCTTTTGTTGTTATGGGGTTTTGAACACACTATGTCACTGCACTTTGCTTCACTTGGGTATCAGTTCATTCATGTCACGTAGGCGGTTGTGATGGTTGTTTTCCGAGGGGATTGCTTAATGTGGTTTTTATGTCTTGACCTTGTCCTATCTCAACATTATTGGGTTTATTGGGGAGGCCATGAGGGTTATACGTTGCATTTTCTAGGTGTTGCTGCAGAATCAAAATGGAGTGTTGACCCTTTGTTCATAGTCTCCTCTATCATGGGATTGTCATCCTGTTTGCGAAGACATTTGTGGTATAACCTGTGCATGCAAAATTGGTCTCAAAGTCTTCTATATGTTGTCAGGAGTCGACCCCATGTCTCCCTGTGTTGGTTCATAGGGCCAATCCTTGATTACTACAAGCTCAGTTTTGATAAAGGGAACCTACCTTTATGTCATGTTGGATACATGGTCGATGGTTATAGGTTGGTGATGCATTGTCGATAATGTTCTATTTTCGAATCATCTCTGTTGATTATCCTGATAGTGGTTTTGGGTTGTAGTCACTGAAATTGGTTATTATGACAACCAATTTGTTAATCTCAACATTGAAGTTGGTTGATTAGAAAATGTGGTTGATACACAGTCATTGTCTGTTGCATTGGGATTATTGAAATGTTAACTAGGCATTAGTTCCAATTGATTGATGCACAATGACGCATCGCGTGTAATGCATTGGTATGAGTGGTGTTCCTACAACATGAATCAAGGATTACTGTAACTATGTGTTTTAATGGCCAAATGGTTATTTCCTTTGGGGTGTTTATGGCATTTCCATCCACTGTACATGTTATTTAATTGCATTATCAAGGATGGGCACAAGTTGTTACAAAGTATGGTTTTGGTTGCAGTTTGATTGATTTGAGAAATACCGTTGCTGCCTCCTTGTGTTTGATTTAAAGCTCGACACAATAGGTTGAGATAATAATGTTGTGACTGTGTTTTTTAAAATTGTCAAATTGGAATGTTGAAATCATGGTAACTATGGAATGATTATCCAATGTGTTGTTATCAATATTAATTGATTGCGCCAATGGAGGAAGTCACGGGTTTTTGAACATGGATTGTTGCAATTTGTTCATTTTTTGTAAAATCGGGCCTACTGTTGATGCCTCGTTGAATTGGGCTTGTAAATTCACAAAAATACACTTGCTTTGATTGAATGGTTTTGTGTTTTCTACAACATAGCGTGTGTTGGAGTGGTAATTATTGTATGTGTGTTTAAATGGAAAGTCAAGATCTTGCAAGTTTTAATGTGAATTGTGGTGTCAACTGTCCACTCTGTATGTTAAATGAATACTCTATTTTTTAACATTGATTGGCCCTGATGTTGGGATAGTATAACTTCATGGCAATTTAATTATCAAATGATTAAAAGACAAAATTGAGCACGACATTTCAGTTCATATTTGATGATTGGAATAATTCATGGGAAATGATTGATTTTGATGTTGAACTGAGTGGAAATAGTTACTATGTATACATTTGATAATTGTTATAAGATGTTAAATATATAAATAAGAGGAACATAACTCCCCTATAGATTGTTGTGGAATGCGTACTATCTTTCTTGATGACATTCAGTTAAATATTTGATTTCAAATAGTGAACAAGTTAATGCCCATAATTGTTTGAATTATGTATAGTAGTGGTTTTTTGGGTCACAGTGGTAATTTGGTTGGTAGATTTCTTTACATAATGGTTTTGTGGATCACTTAATTAATTTTATGAACACTAATCACTCTCTTTCCCTACCATTATTTTGTTTTCCACTAATTACAACACCCTCGCCTTCCCACATTCATTTTTCACTCCCTTTTCTAAAATTAATTACAGTCAAGAAAATTTATGTATTGAAGTAGTTTAAAGTCATTGGATTACTGTGGTGTTCTTTTGGTCGCATTACAGTTGATTGTTGTGGTCTTTGAGAAGTAATTGTTTTTATTTCCCTCTCATTTTATCATTTTTTCGCTTACTACAAGCCCCTCGCATATCACAGTACCTTTGTTCACCCCTTGATCAGTGCCAACAGTTAAACAATTTTTATAGATTGGATTGCATGAGCTTGATATGTGCTGAGCTAAAATCTATTTCATATTTTTAAAGAGTTATCATGTATGGTTGTTTAAAAGACTATTTTCTAATCCATCATGCATGTAGGAATGAGTTTTTTCAACCATGGAAGAGACAACCGAGGGAGGGGTAATTGGAACATAGGCCCAAGAAGGCCAAGGTTATCCATACATTTTGATGTCGACTCACAAGAGATTGGCCAGTTGTTTCAGGCCATATTTTTCAATTAGATTGGTCAAGGAATGGTCCAACCTAGGCGTGAAAGGCCTCCTTTCCAACCTCCATAAGCCCCTGGTATTCCCATGCCCCCTCATGTCTCATTGCAACCCAAGGTTCCCGAAAACAATAGATGGCAAGAGATTTTCCACCTGGCAGTCTCCCAACATTGTGGCTGGCCCAATTTATTCCTACCTGCTCCCCCGCCTATTAACCCCATTGTCCAAGCTACACCTTTTCACTCACCAGTTCAGTTCTCTCATGCTAGAAAAAATTTTGAAAATCGAGGCCCACCATGCCCTTCATCACCCTCTAATGGCTTTGATAAATCCGTGTTTACCGGATGCATTTGAGGGATGATTTTTCTCACATGATCAACAAGATTAGGCCTAAGGGATCAACATAGCCAAAGGAAAATTCAGGAAAATCAAAGGGTGACAACAACAATCAAGGAAATATTACATCTTAGAGTGTGAAATATGGTTTTTCAGTTTCTTTTATTTTATCTATTGTTGATGACAGTTGACTTCAAGAATTTTAGAACAAAGTGTTTTATATTTTGGATATATGAGTAATGAATTTTTGAAAAGAATGTCAAATATAATGAGATAAATTGTCAAATGTTAATGTGATGAGGGGATTCACAAGGAGGGGTGTTTTGCTTAACTAACTAGTTATGTTATGATTGTTATGAGTTAAAGGAAGTCACAAGGGGTCCCACCTACTAGTTATTATTTATTTAAAAAAAAAAAAACTTATTATGATTTATGACTTTTCCCCCCTTAAATAAAAGTTGGTTGAGTTTTAGTTAACTTAAATAATGATTGTTTCAACTACTTCAACCAATTATAATTTTCTTAAAGGAAAAAGGAAAGGGAGGAACAAAGGGAGAGAGAAGGACAAACATACTAAGGCTTTCTCTTTGAGTTTATGTTGAGATAGTTCAGTTTTCATTCATTCCTTAATTTATCACAAGCCTAATTCGCTTTTATGATAGTAGGGTATTATCGTAGACAACAACATTCAAGGCTGAATTACATCATTTAGACACTTGTTTTTTAGATGTGTTGATCTATCTTTGATACTCTGTGTAGACTTGTCTATTTGTGAATTAGTTTTCATGACTAACAAAGGCTATTGTGCAGAGTTGAGTGGGAAGAGATTTGTGGTAAGATGATCCATCTTTTAGAGTTCAGTTTTGGTTTTCTATCAGAGGTCCTTTTGTAAGTTCCATCGGGGATGTCTAAGTTTGACTTTGGTCCAAAATTTATGTATGAGATTTTGTAAAGGGAATGACTCTTTGATGAATTGGAATGAAATAAAGGATTGCTTTATGTCTCATCGGTCTTGATTATCATCTTGGTGTATTTACTTATGTCTCTACATTTATTTCAGCAACTGTTATATTCAAAAAATCGTATAAAAAGTGAATTTCCAACAAGATTTTTATTTATAAAATACTAGCCTAAGCACTCGTAATTAATACTTGTGAGTTAGGATGATATTTTTGTTTTTTATAAACATAGGGTGATATTCCTGTCTATTTTTCTTTAGCCAAGCAAAATATGAAAATGCTTGAGTAAGATCATTTCATATATTTCCCTCAACATTGTTTTGGCGACCATACAGGGGAGATCTTCGATATTTCTCTGATTAATGTTTATACTTGATTTTCATTGATACATCTATTTTTCTAATATTGATTCTTTGACTGTTTTATTTCTTAATGATTGTGCCTATTGTAAGGCAGCCCAATATTGAGCACAGTCTTCAAGATCATACCAGCATTGCTTTGAACTTGTTTAACACCAATTTAGACACTGCCAATACCCATGCTGAGCTTAACCATTCTTAGGCAGAAATTGAACATGATATTAGTGCACAAGAAAGATTGGAAGCTAGACGTAGACAACCTAGAAATCAACAATGACTTTCTTGTTTCTTCAGTTTTGGCCTTTTTTTCATGTCCTTAGACTCTTGTGCTTCTAGGAGAAGAAGAGGATTATCACCTGGAATCAGTCCTATTGCTGAAATAGTAAGAAGGAACGTTGTGTTATCTTCCCAACAAAGTGCTCTGAGAAGAAATTTGTCTGATTCATCCAGTTTGTCTTTCTTTTTCTGTAAGGTAGCTAGAGAGGTAGTGGGGGGGCCCAGAGGGCCCATAGTGATAATAGTGGAGGTCATTCAATGTAAGGTGGACTAGGTCCACTATATTATTAAATAAGGCCCACTATGGTAGTTAGATATAATAAAT
>ML787652.1:345531-362683 GCA_009831015.1 Picea engelmannii | reverse complement strand
GAGGGTATGAGAACCCTAGCTTGGATATTATTGTAACAGAGCGCTGCTCGATTGGAGGTTGCCCCCTCGAAGAGGCCTGTGAACATTGCTATCTGAATCAAGTGCTATTTCTGTTCAAGTGCTATTTCTGTTGCTATTTCGTAGATCATTTCTGTGTATTGTGAAGATTATGCTGGATATTTTACTGTTATTCTGTTATTTCTAGCATTTCGTTCCTTTTCTGCATATTTTATATATCTGGTATCTTGTATCGTACAACATAGCGAAGGAATAGTTTCTACGAGGACCTTGAAGAAGCTACATTAGATCATTGTATAACTCCATTAAGATATTGTTATACAACAAAGGCCTAATGACAATGGCATTAGACATCTAAACTTACTTGTGTGCATGGGGGAAGGGGGAAAGCACTGACAGAAAGAGGAGAAATGGAAGGAGGAAAGGAGGAGGCAAAGGAGGAGGAACCCTTGGACCCAATCATGATGGATGATGACCAGATCAGGTGGATCTTGGATACAACTGGAAATATGCTTAGCGAAGTACCCTACCAATACAAGGTGAACACCAAGAAGAGAGTTGTAGCCGCGAGGGAAGGCTTGGCGAGTGATGAATAAGAGGTAGAGGATCTCTAGGATGTGGAGAAAATTAATGAAATCCTGTGCACAACAAATGAGAGGAAGACAAGAGGTTCAAGAATGGGAGGAGAAGGAAGCAATCCTATCCATATTAATGTCAGTGTGGAACCCATAAACCCATGTGCGATTAATACACCAAAGATAACACCATCGTTTAGACAATCAAATTTCGAAAGAAGTCTAGCAATATGAGGTACATCTACATAAGGAGCAACAACTAGAGGAGCCAGTTCAAGCAGAACTAGTCAGGTATCTACACTACGCAGAGGTAGTAGTTAAGCATTCAGAATGACAGGACACGATCCCACCATCAGGTTACCATAATTTTGAGGAGAAGCAACAGAAGACCTTGAGAAACACTTATTCATTTGTGCAAATATCTGGGAAGAAAAACAAATCACTAATGAATATACCAAACTTGCGTAGTTAGATATTATGCTAAGGGACTGTGCACTAGACTAGTACATGAGTCTTGATGAAAACAGTGCACCTAGGATGACAAGGACACTGACAGAGATTAAGAAGTTACTGATAAATGAGTTCCAGAAGTCGAGCTCATAGGATCAATACATGAATGAGATGATAGAAATCCGACAGAAACCAGGAGAATCCCTATGGGAGATTGACTAGAGATTCAAGCGACTAAAAGGAAAGTCGAAATATCTCATGACCGATATGCAGCATCGACACTTATTTGTCAATTCACTGCTCCCACACTTAAAATATCCATTGCGACAAAAAAAGTTTGAGATGTAGGCAGAGGCTCTGCAGGCAACTCTACAACTGGAAGAAAACTAGTATCAACAGACAGATCCATCTATTGAGGAAATGAAGGAGGATTTGAAGAACTTAACGTTTCAACTCAACCAAAATAAGAATAAGGATAAAAGGGAAACCATTTGGTGTAATATATGCAGGACGAAAGGACACCGCAAAAATGAATGTCCATCATTTGCACAGTATATGGCAGTTGGAATGCCAAACCCATTACCAACAAGAGGACTATGGTGTGAAGTCCGTAGTAAACTAGGCCATGACCCATATCACTTCCCTATGATGCAAAAATACTAGACAATCCCAAAGGGTTCGTATTGCACGTTCTGCAAGTTAGTGGGCCATGACGAAAAATATTGTAGAACCATGGAGCTAAGAGAGAGAGAGAACATCAGATGCATATAGAGTGCAGGAATAGATGATGACTGGGAAAAGCACACCATAGTTTAATCAAGTTCCATCTCCATACAACATCGCACAACAATAGTATAGCACTACGCAACAACCATATAATACTGTGCAACCATATTACAACAAACACAACCTCAGTACAATACCGTGCAATATAATCAGGTGCCTTGGTATAATGTGCCGAGAGGAGATCGAGTAGGATACTGAGGTGGAGGAAGAGCCAGAGGAAGTTTTGGACAAGGTAGAGGACCAGTGGTATGTCATAATTTTCAACAACCTGGACATTATGCAAGGGAATGTCCAATTCCACCAACAACATGTATGTATTGTCGCACATTAGGCCATGATATAGAAGGCTGTCCAAAACTACTAGTAGATCTAGGAAAAGAGAAACCAAAGCAACCATAATGTTCAGTGTATCTCAGCCAAAGCAAGGGATGAAGGATGGAACATCAACATAGTCACCCGCGAAGGAGCTAAAATAGGAAATGATGCAATCTGAAAAGAATCAACACAAAACTAGTGGGTGAAGAATAACACTGAACCAAGGAAGCAGTTCGATGCACAAAAGGATATATTTAAGCAAGAAATACAAGAATTTTAGAAAGAAGACATGGCATCAACTTCAATTGTGCAACAAAGAAAGGAAGCATTAGAGTTTGAAATGCCTCCGTTATTGGATCATACCAATGAGATACATTCCATGGGACAAGTAAGTACAATCAAAGTCTTTCTTCAATCATGTGTAAAAGTATTAAATGATCCATCATCTGTGAAAATATTGCAAAACATATTAGAAATATGTAGTATGGAGATGGAAGGAAAACTAGAACAAAACACAGTCAATCACCTACATACTAGGAGAATAACAAGTAGGGAGTTCAGACTAAATGCAAACAATGGAGACTTCAACATGGGAGACATCATACTAGATTTGGGATCTAAGGTCAATGTATTACCAAAGAAGACATGGCAATTGTTAGGTGATTTATATGTACTAAAAAAGACACTAAACTACCCTCAATTAAATTGTCAACTCGGGGTAAGTAAACTTAGAGTTGTAGCAAAATATATGCCAAAGGTAAAAGTTTGGTAGGAGTATAGTCTAACTAAGGAAAGCAGCTATCTAAGGCTAATCTACTCAAGACAACCTATCTAATGAAAAAACCCTACTAAGAAACTTGAAACTAGGTAACCTAAGTACTTTTGGGCCAAGGGTTGATGGATAGTTCCTAAGAAAGAAAGTAAAACCCTATGTAAGAAAACTAGTTCATGACAATAAGCAAAGGTAAACTACTAAGCATACTAAGAAAATTCTGAAAGCAAACTACTTTTAACTTGCCAACCTACATTCAATGAGAAACTACCCTATGAAAGAAAAATAAATAAGCAAGTAAGAAAAAACACCTATCTAACCTATTAAAGTAAATAGACAAGTAAGCAAAGACACCTAACTAACCTACTAAAGAAAAAGACAAGTAAGCAAAGACAACTATCTATCCTACTAAAGCAAAGGGACAGGTAAGCAAAGACTTCTCATTGAACAACTATCTAGCCTAATAGGCAAGTGAACTAAATGCCTAATGCAAAACTATTTCTAATGCATGAAAAGAAATCTAAATGCTCAATGCAATGCATGAAAGGAAATCTATTCTATTGATAGCAAGAAAGACTACCAACTAAACTTATGAAAGAAAGAAACTATCTCTTCTAATCTATGGAAGCAGGAAACTATCTTTACTCTATGAAACACTCAAATGTAATGTTGGTGGTTGTGTGAATGCCTTCAGTGGTGACGGATGATATCTCGATGACACTTGACAACAAAGGACAATTCCAACGGTATAAACTCAATACTAATTTCAATGGAAAAATGAAAGGTCTGAAGTAAACAGTCCAATGAAAACTTAGCCATGATAAAAGTAATGTTAAATACCCTGCATATTCATGTATAAACCATCAACAACATAACAATATTTAATTGCATTTTAATCTACGAAAGGAAATTGCGTAAAGGAAAACTATGCTATGCCTATTCTAATCATTCAAGCTATGATGAATTAAAAACATAAATTAAACTATGATATCAAAATTGACAATTGCATTAACCAATAATGAAGAAAATGAAATCTATCTAAAACTAAAGTAAGCAAACTAAGAATGGGAATTAAATCTATCCATCCATCAACATCCCTATCAAAGAAAACCCAAATTAAAACTATGTTCTGTTCTAATTAAAAATCTATTCTAAACTTGACTGTAAAATTGTAAAAGAAAGCAAGATTTAACATTTAACTGCATATGAGGGTTAGTAAAGAGAGAGAGACTTTTTAGTTGCACATGGAATTAGTAAAGAGACTTGCAAGCATGTTCCTAGTCTATCAAATCAACACATACTATCACATATCATCATCTAACCTACAAAAGAGAAGTAAAACAGTGAGCTACAACAAACTAATTAATTAAATAAAAGAATGTACATACAAGAAATAAGAAAGAGCAATTTATATTACGAAATGGGTAAATAAACATAAGAATAATCACTAGACTGCTGGTGGCCCCCCAAGCAAGTCGTGGCTACCTTCTACAAGCACACCACGACCTTCAACAGGCCGAATTCACCATGAAAGTTAAAAATGCAGTTTTGGCACTATTTTGGCAATGTGAAAAATAAAAAACAGAGTACAACAAGTTTATCTCCAATCTGATGGCTCTTCTACTTGCTTAACTATATAATGACCATCCTAGTAGTATTTATAGGTTTACAAACCAAGTGGTCGACCACAGGAGGGTCAAACCACCTCTAATTTGGAAAAATACAATAAATGCGGCCATAACTAACAAAACGGAGGAAGCCAATAATCACCCTCTTTGGACAAATGAAATCGAGTTGTCTTGAGCTTAGTAGCTGGAGGGGGCAATGATAAACAAAACCCACATGCTCGATTTGTCCATCAATGACTACCAATACCATAACCGCCAACTCGCCTTGCATTTTGTGAAATATTGGGTGCTGGAACGAGTGTCGGATCGGGTATCGGAACAAGTGTTGGAACAAGTGCCGGATCAAGTGTCAGAACTAGAAACATGGTGAGTTTTTTCCTGTAACAGCAGGAAAACTAAAATTAACTCTTGGAAATCATAGAACATGATGAATTAAACTTGATTTAGTCATTAAACATGAATTATACGTACCTTATGCCAATTATACAATTTTATCATAAAAATCTTCAAAAATCTCCTTTGAAAGATGAAAAATGCATATGTACATATAGAAAAAAGTGTATAATAACATCATGAAAATGATCATATCTCATGCCCAACATCACCCCCACACCTACGATTTTGCAGGTCCCACTACAAATAAAAAGAAGTTCCCCTCGGAACTAGGCTTGCTGAGGAGGGTCGACTTTGGAAGCCTCTCCTTCTTGCTGTGTAGGCTTAGCCTTGTGCCTCTTGTGTTTCTTTAATTGTGCTCTTAGGATACGGTTAGATTGGGTCATCCCATCGACCAACTGTTGAAGAGAGTTAACTTTTTCCCGAAGGACTGCATTGTCATGATGAAGGTGTGCATCTATTGTCTTCCTCTCTTCCAATTTTTGGAGAAGCTGATGGTTTTCCTTTTGTAGCTCCTCTATAGTTGGGGTAGAATCAGTGATCTTCGAGGAAGGCTTAGGTCCTTTGAGGGATGTGGACAACTTATCAATTTTAGGATCTAGAGTGGGAATAGGTGAAGTAGGAGTGATGGAAGATCGGAAAGGTGAGGTAGGTTCTGATTTTGTTTTCCTTAGTGGCTCTAATCCATCTATAGAGACTTGCCTAAGTTTCTTATGAGGTCTCTCAAGGTCGGAGGATACTTGGATAGGATCCAAAGCAGGTGGAGGTTTTGCATAAGGCTTGGTTCTTATGTTCCAGATACTCTTCCGAAAGGTTCCCTTACCAAATCGGTTGGCTCCCCTCTTGTTTGTGGGAATGATGGGAAATTATTGCTGCATTACTTCTTGGGGCTTCTTAGGTGTAGGATCAAGAGAAAATGAAGGCATTGGGGGGTCAACAATAGGCTTCTTTTGGTCTTTGTTCTTGGTCTTTTTCCCCGATGAAGAAGTAGGAATATCAACAAGCTTTTGGTATTGTTCCGGCAAAGAGAGGGTTTGTGCAAGGGAGTTTGGAGTTTTTGGAGAGTGAGGCTTCGATGGAGAGATAGTTTTTAGGCTAAGTGGATTTTTTCCGGTCTTCACTATCAAGTGAGGGTTTGCAAATTGGTAGATAAAGGCATCCCAATTTTTCCCCTGTTTCTCTAGTTCGGTAAGAACGAGGATTTTGATCAAACCATGGTGGAAGAGACTATTGTGGGGGTTAGTCACATTTTTCCTCACTTGAGAGGACATCTTCTCCAAGATTTTGATAAAATAAAAGGGAAAGTTCAAGGGTTTGTTGAACAGAAAATGAGCCAAAAATCTAAAGTGACAAGCTTTGAAGGTGGAGTATCTACCTTCACATGTAATTAACCTTGTGATGATGATGAGGGGATTGACCAATTATGGCTTTATCCACTCCTTAGAATACCCTTTCACTCCTGAAATGCTCTCAAATTCAGGCTTAAACACCCTGTTGTAACTTGAGCATGGAAATTGATGATTCTTGAAACATTTATCTCCCATTCTTGGGAGTTTTGTTGTAGCAGCAATTGACTCTTCTGTGACTGTAAAGTTGAGAGACCCTACATGATCCGGATTATTTTCGGCACGAAATGAGAGCGGAGATATAATAAAGAAATGCACAGAGATATTGCAGATATTCAATAATATAACAGAAATGTATCAGATATGCAACCATACACACATATATACAGTAATACACGATTTCTATTAATCAAAGAAATGTACAGAGACTGTAAAAATACAGAGTGAAAGACTCGCTAGAATGGTGGCATCTTATCTCTGAGAAGAGATGTGATGGTTACTCGCATTCGCAAGAAGATGGTTACAATGAGGCTATGGAGGCCCTTTTACAATAATAGAGAATTCCAAAAGTCCTAGACATCCAAAAACCTAACCCTAGGAGATGAAGCGCCAAAAGTCATGTGGGCCCCGTTTGGGTAAGTTGGTGCATCAACTTCCTGGGGTCGTAACTTTTGCGTACGATCTCTGTTTTAGGCGTTTGATAGCTCGTTGGAAAGGTATAATCGAGGAGATTTATTTTGGGGGCTCATTTATGCCTTTGGATATCATTGAGAACCTATATCTCGAAAAAACTTCATTTAGGCCCTCAAAATGGCCCCAGAAGTGAAAACCTGCTAAAAATAGTAAATTGCCAAAATGGCCAGAAAACTGTTTTGAGCCATTTGGAAAAGGTGGGTGGTGCCCGGTATCCACCTGGATCACTACATGTGCTATCTTTCCATCAAAGACTACTACAAATTGGATATAAAGACCATCATCATGGCCTTGAAAACTAGACATAAATGGCCCCCAACCAGCACACAAGAACACTTCCCTGCACTGTGCAAATTCTGGAATGGAAAATAAGTCTGCATAGGAGGAGGGTTTGTATCTCCTAGGAATTGTGATAGAGTTTGAATTCACCAAGCAAGGGAGAAATCAATACAAGTAATGACATGGATTGGGCATGGTCTAAGTGTGATTGGAACAAAGGGAGAATTTTACGAAGAAAGGGTGTGAACAGGCCAAGAGATGGCACGTGTCTAGCACAGTCTGAGTGTGATTAGAATAAAGGGAAAATTTGGCAGAGGTTGGGCGTGATTCCTTAACGCAGGGAAGAGAAAATGGCAAGGGAAAATGAAATAATAGAGTGCCCAACTCGATTTTGGATGCTCTTATGGTGGAGTACGTTGCCCACATGTGCGCGTGAGCTGCCATGTGTGGGAAATTCGAATTCGATGGAAATCTTGGGAGCAATGGATTGGTGCATATTTAAATCAATGTCCAAGTCTTTTGACTTGAACATTTGATCATAACCATATGAGACATCTTTTAATTAATGCCTGCAACCATGTAATTGAATATAATTGAATTCTGGTTACCTGGAATCTAGGACAATTACTGGTATGCAATTCAATGGCACTTCAAACGACACTTCAAACGACACCTCATCCGACACCTCATATGGTACTTCATTCGGTACCCCTGTGTTAAGTGCATTTTCATCTCTTATAATGGACAACCTGCAATTTTGAAGTGTTTTTGACAACCATAGTGGTTAATGAGTAGAGGTAGAGTGCTCCATGCTCACTCATTCTTATTGCATATGATATATAATGTCAAAACCTATAATGAATGGGTTATAGTAAGAATAAAACATGTATTGTCAAACCTACAATATGCAGCTTGTAATGGAAGATAACCAATAAAGAGTGGTATGTTAAATAACCAATAAAGACTGGTTTGTTAAGCATGAGTTTAGTAATGTATAGCACATAGGAGTTAAGCATTTAAAAATAACATGACTATCAATGTAATAACCTATATCATGGTAATAATACAAAAATTCTTGCAAAGACTCTTTTCTCTAGGCAATGATCATTTGTCATCTCATGAACCCCTCCCCCACACCTAAGTATTGTGACACCTCACAATCAAAAGTATAGGAAACTAGTCAGTATCCCCCAATAGCCGAATATTTATAGTATGTCAAGTGTAAAGATAAAATTTCATAGCTTGGTCTGACGAGACAGTTAGAAGATGGGACCACCTATAGGATAAAAGATCCTATATATAGATAAGAAGAGGTAGGCAAGAGAGTTTCAAGATAGTCTTAGAGTCATTTCCCAATGGCAAGTTTATGAGATTCATTAACCTTAGCTTAACCACACATACTCCATGTCAGATTTGTCTGCAAGTAATGTCGTACATCAGAACAAGTTTAGATTTATTATTTATTTTTGTTAGGTCATCATCCTTGCTAGGTAGAATGCCCCACTGCCAACAAGCCTATTCAGTACTCTAGCAGGTTTACCTAGTCATACCACATGCCAATACCCACTACCAATAGACCTGTTCAGTATCCCAACGGGTTAGCCTCTTAAACCCTTAGAGACTGGCCCTCCATCCTTTAAGATTTTAGTATAAGATTGCTTATGCAATAAGATGGGGGAACGACTCTGAAAACAACTTTTTCTTTCTTTTTCTTTTCAATTGGAATGGTATTTATGTTAGAGGATGACTTTTTGTTATATTATTAGTGGTTTTCCCGATGTAAGGGGTACTTAAGAATATGTGGCCTATCTAAAGCTATGATATAATCAAGCTATTTAGTGTGTAGTGGATGGTACCATCGAGAAAGAATAGAAAGGTATCTCTAGGCTCAACTCACTTTCTTCTTTTTTAATTATGATGATGTTTCCATGACTTACTTCTAATGAGACCTCCCTATTACTCTTTGATAAAGACACTTGACTTACTTACTCAGGTTTCCTGGAAAAACTGTATGAGAGACCTCTAGGCTTGATAGTTATGGGTATCACTTCCTTATACAGTGGTGAAGAGTTTCAAGAGAAACTGCTTTAGAATTCCTTAAAAGGATAATTTTGAAAAAACATGGCTAATTACAGTATGTCACTATTCATTTGATGCTTTATCAGACACAAAATTCAAGTATAACAATGTTGTGAAGAAAGATATTGAAACTGTGTACTCTTGGTGAAATAATCACTTGATAGAAATATCTAGAATTGCCTTATTAACAAAATGAAAAAAATATTTACACATATATACAATAGGAAATTCAGAAAACTTTTCAAGAACAAGGGGGGACTTCCCCATATACTAAGGCCAATGCCTTGTCAGTTGACATGACATGTAGAAAATCTTCTCTGGAAATGGGCTTATGATAAAATTTAAGTCGGTGGCCATTTACCACAAATGAGACTTGTCCATTGTCGATTGTTTTAATTTTTACAACTCCATTGTCATATATAGTGTCTACCTCATAAGGGCCCAACCAACGGGTGGTAAGTTTTCGTTTGAAGGTTTTGAACTGGGAATCAAACAACAGGTCCCAATCGCCCAGCTGGAAGTGTTTCTTTTTAATAGACTTGTCATGCCACTTGCTCCTCTGGTTTTGGACCAATATTGTCTATTGGATGGCATCTTGCCTGATTTCATCCAACTCATTCAACTATAGGTCTCATTTCTTATGAGCCTCATCCAGGTTCAATCCTAATTCTGTGGCAATACAAAAGGTCCTTACTTGGAATTCTATTGGTAGAAGTACTTGTTTCCCGTACACTAGCTCATAAAGGGTATGCCTAGTGGTATTTCTCCAGGTAGTTCGATATGCCCACAAAGCCTCTAGGAGCCTATCAGCCCAATATTGGTGATGTAACTGAACAATCTTGGTCAAGATGGCTTCCAGAACTTTTTTTGTGGATTCTACCTGACCATTAGCTTGCGGGTGGTATGGAGAACATTTACAATGTTTAATCCCATATTTCTCTGTTAGCTCTTTCATCAACTTGGAAGTGAATTGAGTGCCTTGGTCGGTAGCAATTTCATGAGGGACACCAAAGCGGGTAAATATGTCTTCATAGATGAATTTGACAACAGACTTCACTGTGGCCCTAAATAGGGCTTTTTCCTCTACCCATTTTTTGACATAGTCCGTACAAACCAAGATATAGTTCTTCCTACGGGACATGGGTGGGATTGGTCCTACAAAGTAGAGGGCCCATTTTTCGAAGGGTTATATCATAACTTGGGCTTGTAAAGGAATTTCGTCAGCCGACGTAGGTCTACCTATCCTTTGGAAACTATCACAACTTCTTACATAGTTGGCAACATCTTTGAAAATGCTAGGCCAATAGTAACCTGAATGTAACACCTTATATGTTGTACGTTTTTCATAGAAATGGCCACCACATGGTCCATCATGACAACTTCATAGTATTTCAAGTAACTCGTCCTCTCGGACACATCTACGTATAATCAAATCAGGACCTATGTGAACGAGATCATGACCAACCCAAGAGTAATTAGCACTCTGTGTAATAATTTTCCGCTTTTCATGAGGTGACAAATGAGATGGTAACTTCCTAGTAGCCAGATAGTTTTCCATATCCGCAAACCATGCGGTATTGATAGAAAGGGAAAAGAGATGCTCATCTGGGAAACTATCATCTATAGGGATATCATCATCCTCATTCTTTATGTGGGAAATAAAGTCAGCTACTACATTATCCTTTCCAGGTCAGTCAAACATAGTAATATTAAATTCTTGCAATAACAAGAGACACCTAGTCACTCAGCCATTAGTTATAGGTTTATTCATGACGAATCTAATGGCGGAATGGTCAGTGTGTACAAATACTTCATAACCTGTAATGTAATGATGAAATTTGTTAATAGCATGAACAACTGCCAAGAATTCCTTCTCGGTGACTATGTAGTTCAACTTTGTAGGGGACAAGTTATTTCTTATAAAATAAATGGCATAAGACTGTTGGTCCTCTTTCTTCCCTAATACCCCTTCGATTGTAGTGTCGGGGGCATCAGTGGATATATGAAATGGGATATTCCAATTGGTCCCTCTAAGAATTGGTGCCACAAATAGCTTGGCTTTTAGGGTTTCAAAGGCAGTTTGACAATGCTCAGTCCAAGCAAAATTAACATCTTTTATCAATAATCCAAACATAGGTGCAACAATCTTTGTAAAATTTTCAATAAACCGTCGGTAATATCCGGTGGTCCAATAAATATTCTCACCTCTTTCTGAGTCTTGGGGGGTGGGATTCTAATAGTGACCTCAATATTTGTAGGATCGACTTGTATTCCTTCAGATGAAACATGATGTCCTAGAACCACTCCTTCAGTTCACAACATTTTGCATTTTTCTTGACTTAGAGATAAGTTCATTTCCTAGCATTTGATGAGGACTTTTTCTAAGTTGTCTAAGGATTCCTGGTAAGTGTTTCCATAGACTGTGAAGTCATCCATGTAGACCTCCACACAATCATGAATAAGATCAGAAATATCCCTAATACTGCTTGTTGAAATGTGGCAAGAACATTACACAATCCAAATGGTAAGACCCTATAGGCATAGGTTCCCCAAGGACATGTAAAGGTAGTCTTTTCCTGGTCCTCAGGTGCTATAATAATCTGGTTGTACCCGTTGTACCCATCTAGAAAGGAGAAATACTTCTTTCTAGACAAGGTATATATAACTTGGTCAATTAAAGGAAGAGGAAAGTAGTCTTTCAGAGTGGCCTTAATGAGTTCCTGGAAATCAACACAAATTCTCCATTTCCTGGTCACTTTCTTTGGAACCACTACAAGCGGGGATACCCACTTACTATTGGAGATGGGATAGAGAAATCTGACATTTAACAACTTTTGGATTTCCTCCTTGACTATGTCTTTGAGTGTTGGGTTCATCCTTCTCCGGGGTTTCCTAACAGGTGTTACTTCCCCCTAGGTGTATATATGATGGATGCATGTGTCAGGGTGTATACCCTTCATGTCAGTGTATTCCCAGGAAAATGCTCTTGATTGTTCTTTAAGGATATCTACTAACTATTTCTTTTGGTCTGTATCTAGCTCGGAGTTTATATGTAAACATTTCCCTATACTAATCATGTAGGGCATAGTATAAGACATGGCAGACTCATTGATTTCAAAAATAAAAGATGTCGAAGACAAAATGGATAGATCTTATTTTTCTTGAAATTCTTCCCCAATCATGTATGCAAATTAGGGAAAATACTGTGGAAAATCCACACATGTAATAGCAGAAATGAATTGGTTTAACACATTTTTTGGTGTATGCTCCTGAAGTGCCCTTGCATGGTCACTAGGTAATACGGGTTCTTCCCAGTCTTTTTTTTCATATGGACATTCAAGCCACCATATATTTTCTATAATAGGTTGAGCTGGAGGGTAAATGGTGAGCTTCTGGATAGAGAGACCATTTGAGATGGTCAGTTCTCCTTCTCTACAGCCAATAAATGCATTGGTTGTGGCTAGCCAAGGTCTTCCCAAAATAATGGGATGGCCTCGGGCAAGATCCTTTGAATGAATGACAAGAAAATATACGGGGTACTCCCATGAGGCTAAAGTAACCATGACATCATCTAAAATCCCTTCAGGTATAACCCTAGTCTTATCTGCTAATTCCAAAATGGTTGGGGTAGGCCGAAGAAGAGGTTGTAATTGTAATTTTTCCAAGGTAGTAGCGGTCATAACATTGATGGCTTCCCCTAGATCTATCAGAGTGTTTCCGATGGAGACCTCCTTAATGGTTATGGTCACTATGGGGTTTCCTGGATTCCCATACTTTGCTAGCTTTGGCTGCTCTAATATGTACTTAGAGATTCCTCCTACCAAGTGTACTATAGGAGGGTCCTTTTTCTTCCTACCCGGCTTCTTGATACATAATTCTTTGACTACCTTATTGTAGATTGGAATGTCTTTAATGGCTTGAAGTAGAGGAATCTTGACACAAATATTTTTCAATTCATTCAAAATGTCAAATTCCAGTCAGGTGGTAGGTTTCTTGATTACCAATCAGTTTGGATAAGGAGGGACCTTCGTAATTTGTGAAGGTTCATTTTGGGGAAGCTTGGGTCCTTGATTCTTCGAGATAATAACATCTTCCCACCTAGTTTCATCTGTGGGCTTTTGGGTGGTTTCTTCTTCTTCTTCTTCTTCCTAGATGACTACAGAAGGTCTCTGCCTATCTAGAAATTTTCCTGATCTTAGTTGAATTTCCTGTAATGGAACAAGAGTAATGACAGATGTTGGGAAGGCCATCATCTCAACGTTGTTAAGAGGTTGAGGGGGCTTATTATTGGGATTTGTCATTGGTTGTGATGGTAATAGTGTCGGTTTTGGGGAGCTTGTATTTTTAAATTGTAGTGGTTGTTGTTGTGGGATAGGAGGTAAAGGTCGTGGAGCAAAACCTGGTATAAGCTGCGGAGTGTTTGATGAGAACTGAGGATAAGGATGGTTGTACATAGGGATAGGTGGATCTTGAGGGTTTCCTTGGTTGTGTCCTCCCCTCTATTCTTGAATCCAAGGATGTTGGTACTGAGTAGACCACTTTTTCCAACCTAGTGAGTTCCACTGTTGTTGTTGATAATAGGGTGGAACTTGGGACTATAGATACAAGTATGTGGGTTGATTCCTAGGCTGCCATGGCCTCCTAGGTGCATAAGAAGACTCCCCAGGATCTCCACTCCTATAGATGGCTAACAAACCAGGAAATGATGGAAATTTTTTAGTCATATGGTCTTCTGTACAGAAGCCACAAAATGAAATGTTATCTAGTGGGCACTCCCTTGAGGAATGCTTCCTCCTACATCTTGGGCAATATATGCTCATTGTTGCATTTTCCTACTCCTGTTTCTTTTTGAGTTTAAGGGTATCCAACTGGGAACCTATTGTTCTTAAGATGTCAGTATTAAAGTTTTCTAAAAGGTTCCCTATCTCTTCTCTCGTGATACCACCTGAACTAACTGGTTGTATGCTTCTATTGGAAGGGTCTCGAACATTCTTTCCTATTTTGGTTCTACTCCTTGAGTAGTTTTTACACATTTCACATATTTCAGTAGATGGTTTATGAGAAATATCACCTGATGCCATCAGGATAAACATCTCTATATATTCTTCTAAAATTCCTTTAAGGAAAAGAGCCCTAACCGCATCCTTTGGGAGGTCATGGTATTTTGAATTCTGGGAGATATAACCAAATCTTTCCATATAGTCTTCAAGGGTCTCGTCTTCTAACTGTTGGACTTTAAAGATGTCATTACGAGACTCTTTGGTCTTGCAGTAGTCTTGGTACTTCTTAAGAAAGATGTCTTTAATGGATTCCAAGGACCTAATGTTGGATTCTCCCAACCCCATGAACCATCTTAATGCAGAGTCTTTGAGGGTGGCAGGAAAGAGTTTTAATATTTGGGCATCTTGCACATAGTTGTAGCTCCTGCACAAGATGTCAAATTCAAATAGGAAGGTGTCTGGATCTTCATTGCTTTTACAAAAGGTAGGCAATGTTGAGAGAGGAATATTCTTCATGTTGACATTTGGAGTGGTGTCTAAAATTGGAAATACGAAGGTAGTTTCAGTTTGGTTTCCAGTTTCTTCCTCCTCCCCATGTCTTACATTGTTATGGTCCTCCTGATCACCCATATTGTCTTGGTTTCCAAAAAGAGAGTACCTAAGTGGTTTTTTTTTTGAAGGGAGCAAAGTTTCTCTTTGATGAAAAGGTCTTCCTATTGATTGGATGTTTGGGACTCTACTCAAGCCGGTTGAGATTATCAGTGCAAAAGTTTCTATTTCAATTTGAGATATAATTACATTGGCTGAGATACCAAAAAAAAGATTCACCTATTCAGGGTCTATGATATCCTTAAAGTTAGATTCCCCTGGTGGTGGTGTAAAATCAAAGGTTGTATTGTTTGGTTCTATGGAAGACTCGAGTGGTCTTGTCTCCTGTCCTAGTATGATTGATGCTTCAATTTATTGTTCTATAGTGCTCCCTGTGTTAGTCCCTTCAGAGACTATTTTATCTCTTTGGGTTGAGCTATCTCCTATTTTTCGGTATCGGTCTGTGGATTTTGTTGGATTACTGAGAGGGGGGGTGAATCAGTAATAACGTAATTATAATCCTTTTTCTTCAAATGTTATATCAATGTAGAATTATTATCCAATAATGAGCAGTAATAAATAAACAATCACACACATACAAAATACACCAGTGTTTTACGTGGAAACCCAAATCGGGAGAAAACCACATAATGTTGTTTCTTATATGTCTTGAATAGTTACATTCATCGGAAGCACCAACTTCCTTTGTTTTCCAGCTACAACTGGAAGGAGACTCCAACCCCCTAGTTTCTCAGGCTACAACCTGAGGGAATCTCCAAATCCCCAAATCTCTGGCTACAACCAGAAGGATGCTACAACCCCCAATGTTCTCCGGCTACAACTGGAAGGTGGCTACAACCACCTTTCCTTGCCCCGTTCTGCCACCCTGAAGTAGAAGTAGAATGATGGAACCACTGTCACACTATCACTGTGAGATATACCACTTTAAACCTATACCAATAAATCTGAACCATGCGTCAACCTGTACCATAAACAAGTGCATCAACCATGCACCAACCTGTACCATCAACAAGTGCATCAACCATGCACCAACCTGTAATCAACCTGTACCATAAACAAGTGCATCCACCACGCACCAACCTGTAATCAACCTGTACCATAAACAAGTGCATCAACCATGCACCAACCCGTAATCAACCTGTACCAATAATGTTTCAACTACTCATCAACTATGACTCATCAATATGTACCAACATCATCAACTATACACCTCATGTATGTGCACCAACTCATCAACTACTTGTCTCAGCCATGTACTCAACATTTACCTCAACCAAAATCCCTCATCAATTTCATCATCCAAATCTGATTTGTAGCTCTGTAATAGACCTGGTGTATATGATCACATTCCTGCAGACCTTCCTTAACTTTAAAAACAAGAGACTAGCAGTTTCATCAAACTTTTCTTTAGTCTCACATGCCTAGTTTTGGATTAGTCAACAACCCTAACTTTAAGTAATCATAACTTTGAACCTGTAATGTATAAAGATCTGAACCTGATAAAAAATGTTCTTCAGTTTGTTTTATGCAATTCCTCCAAGTGGAACTGCCTGGAACCTATCAGAAAAGGAGTTATAGAAAAAATGGCATACCTTGCTGAATTCTGGCTTATTCTAGAGAGCGACCTTGTAGATCCTTCGCTGCACTAAATGTTTGATGAAATGATTTTAAACTGTTACATGGAATACTAAATCTATTACCCTAACCAACACAATTGGTCTCATGGAATTTGGATCTGTTAGGAAGAAGTTACGATGTTTTTACCCGAAACACCTAATTTTGACTAGTTTTAGGACTGCCTACAAACCCTACTTTCCATAGAGTTTAAATTCAAAACTACAACGACCCAAAAGTTGAATTTGTAACCAAAGATACTTGGATATGTTTTCTCACTTGAATAGAAATTTCAGGATCTGAATCATTATAAAAAACAAATTATAGCAAAAATGGTGAGATGACCTGAAAATAACATACCTTAGAAAGCACCATCAAAAGAATTTATCCTTCCCTGCATTTCGGCCTTCTTTTCTTCACTTTCCTCAGAATTTCGGCTTAGATATCATTTTTATACCTCAGAAACCTATAAATATTCAATATTCTCAAGTGTGTTTCAAATGAGAGAGCCTTGCCTCTTATTTATACTCTCCAAGTAGCTTCCTTAAAAACATCTTCTAGGTCACTTGGCCCCACTTTCCTTATTTTAGGGTTG
>ML787652.1:316189-328577 GCA_009831015.1 Picea engelmannii | reverse complement strand
ATTTATTTTGTATTCACTTTGAATTATAATACACTCATCACTTCACTTTATTATTTACCTTTTAAAATCTCTTAAACCACTTTGATTACTTTGACCTTTTGGGGCTTTTAGATGACATATGAGGGTCCTCCAACTTTGTAAGGGCGTAACTCTCAAACCGTGAGGAGTTATGTGACATTCTACATACCACCAGAAATGAAATGACATGTACTATCCATATAGAATAGTATTATTTGAAAATATATCATAACTCATACCGTTACCCATCAAACAAACTTGGGTCCATTACCCAAACCTCGGGTCTCCAACTTCTCATGGCCATAACTCTCTAACCATGAGGAATTATGTGACGTTCCACATACCACTGGAAATGACATGACAAGAACTATCCATCTAGGATATTTTCCTTGACAAATTCACTTTCCTTCATCTCATTATTCCACAATTAAGCATTGGTTCTCTTACTCCACAAAGCGTTTTCCCGTGAGGGCTTCAACCATAAGGGGACCACTTTGGAGTTCATCCATATTTACTTCTTATAAACCATGACAAAAGAAATAATGAGTCATATTTACATCAAACACTATTGGGTCCATTACCCAAACCTTTGTGCTACGAGTCTTTCTTCAAGGGTTGACATCAATGACAACTGACCTTAATCAATAGATTTTATAAGCGGAATGTTCCATCCCCCAAAGAGATCGGAAGGAACCTTGGTTGAAAGGTCTGATTTTGATTTAATGTATCTACCCTGTGGGTCTCTAGGCATATTCATGAAATAAATCAACAACAAAAAGAAAAAGATACCATTTGATTCCCAGGTCTATTCATGAAAGGACACAAAAAGAAAAACTACTATTGGGTTTGGGGGAAACTACTATAGCAGATGCATAGGTTCTTACCTTTCGTCTTAAAGTTCCCCTGCCAGCAAACTAATGATAAGGTCTAAGGATGATCTGATTCCTAATTACTTATTACCTTAAGACAACTCCCTAACAACGATGCCAAAATGTTAGGTGATTTATATGTACTAAAAAAGACACTAAACTACCCTCAATTAAATTGTCAACCTGGGGTAAGTAAACTTAGAGTTGTAGCAAAATATATGCCAAAGGTAAAAGGTTGGTAAGAGTATAGTCTAACGAAGGAAAGCAACTATCTAAGGCTAATCTACTCAAGCAGACCTATCTAATGAGAAAACCCCACTAAGCAACTTGAAACTAAGTAACCTAAGTACTTTTGGGCCAAGGGTTGATGGATAGTTCCTAAGAAAGAAAGTAAAACCCTATGTAAGAAAACTAGTTCATGCTAATAAGCAAAGGTAAACTACTAAGCATACTAAGCAAATGATAAAAGAAAATTAATTTTAACTTGCCAACCTACATTCAATGAGAAACTACCCTATGAAAGAAAAATAAATAAGCAAGTAAGAAAAAGAACCTATCTAACCTATTAAAGCAAATAGAAAAGTAAGCAAAGACACCTAACTAACCTACTAAAGAAAAAGAAAAGTAAGCAAAGACAACTATCTATCCTACTAAAACAAAGGGACAGGTAAGAAAAGACTTCTCATTGAACAACTATCTAGCCTAAGAGGCAAGTAAACTAAATGCCTAATGAAAAACTATTTCTAATGCGTGAAAAGAAATATAAATGCTCAATGCAATGCATGAAAGGAAATCTATTCTATTGACAACAAGAAAGACTACCAACTAAACTTATGAAAGCAAGAAACTATCTCTTCTAATCTACGGAAGAAGGAAACTATCTTTACTCTATGAAACACTCAAATGTAATGTTGGTGGTTGTGTGAATGCCTTCGGTGGTGATGGATGATATCTCGATGACACTTGACAACAAAGGACAATTCTAACGGTATAAACTCAATACTAATTTCAATGGAAAAATGAAAGGTGTGAAGTAAACAGTCTAATGAAAACTTAGCCATGATAAAAGTGATGTTAAACACCCTGCATATTCATGTATAAACCATCAACAACATAACAAGATTTAATTGCATTTTAATCTACGAAAGGAAGTTGTGTAAAGGAAATGTATGCTACATCTATTCTAAGCATTCAAGCTATGATGAATTAAAAACATAAAGTAAACTATGATATCAAAATTGACAATTACATTAACCAATAACTAAGCAAATGAAATCTATCTAAAACTAAAGTAAGAAAACTAAGAATGGGAATTAAATCTATCCACCCATCAACATCCCTGTCAAAGAAAACCCAAATTAAAACTATGTTCTATTCTAATTAAAAATATATTCTAAACTTGATTGTAAAATTGTAAAAGAAAGCAAGATTTAACATTTAACTGCATATGAGGGTTAGTAAAGAGGGAGAGACTTTTTAATTGCACACGGAATTAGAAAGAGACTTGCAAGCCTATTCCTAGTCTATCAAATAAACACATACTATCACATATCATCATGTAACCTGCAAAAGAGAAGTAAAACAGTGAGATACAACTAACTAATTAATGAAATAAAAACATGTACATACAAGAAGTAAGAAAGAGCAATTTATATTACAAAATGCGTAAATAAACATAAGAACAATCACTAGACTACTGGTGGCCCCCCTGTTACACATTATTTTGGTCACTCTGATGATGTCTGTACAGTTATTTGTTCAGGCTCTCATCGGGACCTTTTGCTTGAGAAAAGTGATTGTTGTATTCTTCTACAAAGCATATTTTTAAGACGAGTTCACAGGATGCATGTATTATAGGGTGAAAAAATCCTTAATTCTCGTAGGCAACCCTATAATTGGAGTGCGATATGTTCGCAGTCTGCTCTATAGGTAGGGTGCAAACCTGTTTCAAATCTTGGAAAAGAGAAGAGGTTACAAAGGTTCTAGAAGGGGATCTTCTAGAAAATGAGTTGGCATTCATTGGCATCCTACTAACTTCTCAGATTTAGTGAGATCATCCTCATCCCCTTAACCATCTCTCCTTCTCCTATATAATTAAAGGTTTCTCAAGGAAAAGGTTAAGCAAGATTGAATAAAGAATTTATGAAAGAATTGATTCAAAATTGTGTGAGAAATCATGTTTGCATTGATTCTTGAGGTCTCCATTTGTCCATCAAGCCACAATGAATCTTCTTCATGCAAGTGTAGAGAAAGTGTGTGTGTTAGAAGGAAGGACCACCGAAAGGAAGCTTGCGACATCAAGGCGATTTGGTTGTATCTTATACTTTCATTTAATATAAATACAGTGGCATGTCCCTTTCCCATAAAATCACTCTTATTTTATTACATGACTCGATCACATGTTTAGGTCTTCATTGAATATATTATTGTTTCTTTCACCTTGGTCAATTTGTGTCGTTGTAGATCCGATATATCAAGACTATCAAAGAGAAGCAGGGACAATAGAGACATAAGGAAGAAATACTCAAAGGTATGTCATTTATTTCTTCCTTAATGATAAATCCAATGATTGTAACCTAGGGGAAGTGTCATGTCCTATCCTGTTTTGTTCTAGATCTAGGTGGATCCAGGGAGATCTGTTAATGTCCGCATATACCTATTTATCCGATAACAAAATTGGCGACTCCACTGGGGATACAACCCATTTTGTGGTTTTGTCTTGGCCATTTTCTTTTAACCTACCTTTTTTCATTGCCAACCAATCTCTGAGTCTGTAGGAGACCCTTATAGACTCTCTGGACCTAGAATTTCACTTAAAAGTTTTGTCTTTTTCCAAATTTTTCTTGATTACAAACCTTCTTGCACTGTACCTCTCTATGGCCTGCAAGAATCACTGAGGTTCGCACCCTACTTCTCAGTTTAGTGCGACCTTCTCGCACCTTGCCTATGTCTAGACTGCGAGAATCCCTAATTCTCACATTGTACCCCACTACCAGGCTGCAAACTCATTTGTAAACGTTTTGGATTAGGTCGTCTTGTGTCTTTTAATGCCTAGATTTGTTTGTTTATCTGGGAAGAACTTATTTTTCTAGTGATTGATTGTTTCTTGACTTCAAATCTTGCGGTTGATTAGTTTTCGGAGATTGAAAACTCTTCTTAATCACTTTTTCCCAGTTTTTACCTCTTGACCTCTTCTCAAGAAGGGTATAATCTCCGATTCTGAAATTTGAGTGCTTGTTTTGTCGAGAGCCTTTGATTGGAATAAAATTTGGAATTAATTGTCCTTTCCGATTGCTTGTTGCTTGGAATTTTTTTTTCCATGTGCATTTGAAGAGACTTTTCTTGTCAGTTTGTTATTTTTATCTTCATTGAAAGATCGATTTGGGTGTTTGTTGAGTATTTTATTTTCATTGGTTGCTTACTTTTTCTTAGTTCCATCCCTATTTCTTGGTTTCTAACAAAAAAATTACAGACTTTCTCTTTTAAGAAATCATTTATTCAGAAAATATTGGCATTCAAGTATTGAAAGAGAATGAATCATGAATTTGCATTTTTAATGATTGTTTGATACTACATTTCAAAAGAGATCGTACATCGTAGTTTGCATTGTTCCAGAAAACTCCTCTTTCTTTGTTGTAGATAGAATTCATCGAGTGAAAGTTTGTATCATTCATTTCTATTTACGCATTGTTGGGTTAGAGTCTTACACAACATTGGTTTCATTTCCATCTCCTTTTTGCGTAACAACAACCTTTAATAATATTTCACAACTTTAAAATTCAACTAGTAACTTTTTCTAGGACTCTGTTGCACCAACATTATCTAGGCTAGAGCTTTGGAATAGGCAGTGAGACACACTCTCCAAAGCGCAAAACACACAATAGTATCTTGTGATAGGGAGTTTCAAATTCCATTTGCATCATTTTGTACTGGGAAGCCCTTCTCACACAAGGGTCAAACCTGAGGTCGCATTGACATTGACAGAGTTACTCACCCTGCTTTGTTCATCTCGGTGTAGAGATTGCATGTATTATGGGGGTCACTTGAAGTTATACCCACAATGATGAGTGGAATCCTCTCAAATTTATTTCAAGCTAGATACCCTGCCCTTGTGTGTGGATCAGACTATCAATTGTTCCCCCAGGCATCATTGTTGTTTGTGGTAACTTTAGTAGCCTATCTTCTTAGTGTCTTACACAAGGTGATTGTGGAGGGGTAAGTCTTCACGGTTCGTGGAATCAATGTTGGACAGAATCACTCAGACTCCTTGGAGGGTATACCTATGATTATGTGTGGGAGCTTGCACCAAGGTGTAATTTCTTTAAGCAGGTCATCAACGTAACTTTTCCACCCTAGCCCAACCCCTTCTTATCTCAACGTCGCGACATTGGATTTCATCACTAACTAGTGACTTTGGAATAGGAAGGTCTTGTTTGCTTGGTTTTGATTCCTAGATTTTACTAGCACGTGTTGTTTGTTTCCGTAAATTAGCCATAGAATTTCTTTCATGAAATTTTGACTCAATCAACATTGACCCTCCACCCCGCTCACGTAGAATGCAAGGACTACCCCCAAAAGATCTGGAAGGTTCTCAAACCTTTCCTACCAACTTGCTAGAGGTCTCTCCTCAACAGAGTGAATTCAAAGATGTTGCCACTCCATGAGTGGAAAGAACTAACATGTTAGACCAATTCTGAATTACAGATTCTCTAGAGGGCTTATGACTTCCTCTTGACTATATGAGACATATTGTTCGAGTGAATTCATCGAGACCTATTGTTCGAGTGGATTACCAACCAGACCTTTCATAGGCCCTGAAGGTCAAGAGCCTTTTTGGACTACTGGCATCTTTAGATGGGATCTCTTCAGCTTAGGATCAAGCATTGATATCACTATCACACCTGAGCCACCTGAAAAATCCAATCTAGATGCGATACCTTTTACTACTACCTATTATTTCCCTGGTTCAGATGCTCAACCAAATGACCACATCTTGATTATCCCCCTTCAAATGGCCCATTATACAATGGTCCCAGATACTACGAATCTTCACACCGGTAATGTGGTGGATAGCCAAGCCTGTATTGGCACACCGCTTTCGCCCAGACTCACCCCGACGCTTCCCCCTAGATATCGTGTGTTGAATGCTTCTATTCCCATTCCTACACAAATCCCATCCGGAACTCCCGACATTTCTACTCCTTCTGGGAACCATCTTGTTCCTGGTTTTATTTTGACACTTCTTTGACCCCCTTCTAGAGGGCATTTTCCACCCCTTATTGGAGGAACCGTCCCTAGTGGCACCATCCAGTCTTTAACACCTAATTACCAGATTCCTGTTGGTAGACATTTTCACCCTGGTGGTCAAATCCCAATTGGGACACAACCTCCGATTGTAGGGAAACCTCCACCTAACCCACCCACTAGACAGAACATCCCTGCAGACTTGGCCCAATATTGGAACTATCTTATCCAAAATAATCCTCAATCGATTGGGGGGAAACAACCTCAAACGAACTCTTTCATACTCCCTAGCATAGGCCAACCATATCCGGGTCTGTCCAATTCCATTTGGGGCTTGAAATCTAGACCCAATGTCCATGTTCAAGGGAACCGCCCTACCCAATACAACCCTATGAATTACATGCCTCCACACCAACAACCGAATCTTCCCAGATCATCGCATTATATGAAAAAGTCTTACGGTCCTACTAGTATACCTATGGTACTTCCTCCCAAAGTCACTAGTACCCCCACATGAATAGACAGTTACCCTTCTTAGCCACCCTAGACCTCCCCGATCTATCTAGAATTTTTAATGATCCTATCTATCACTCTCCTCAATGGCCCACCATACTGGCCAAACTACCTTCTGACATTCCTAAGTTCGATGGTAAACCAGGAGAGGACCCGAACAATCATGTAATGACTTTCCACCTTTGGTGTTCATCCAACTCTTTGATGGATGACTCTGTTCGATTACGTCTTTTTCAATGAACTCTTACGGATTCTGTCATGAAGTGGTATATAGAATTACCAAGAGGTTTCTTCACTGACTTCAACACCCTTGTCATGGATTTCCTTACCCAATACCAGTTACCGATCCAATATGAAACAGGGACCAAAATTTTGAGTTCTTTCAAACAAAACAAAGCCACTCATATCTCTAATCACATCCATGAATGGCGACGATGACGATGTCTCATAAAACTTGAACATCCCAATCAGTTACGAGCAGATTGGTTCACGAAATCATTCATGAATCACATCGCTCGTGACATCGCCATGGGTGGAGTTATCACAGAATAACATGCGATCAGTTGTGCTCAATACCTTGACCTCGTTTACTCACAAACATGTACTCTTTATGATTTTCTCCTTGATGCACCTCGTCCTTCTACTACTACTACTTCAACTACTCCTGCTACTTCTAATGTGACTGATGGTGTGATTGGCACTTTCCATGCCCAACCCCACTCCGCACAAGCTTCTACCACCAACCCCAAGTCTGTTGCTTCTAATGATCAAGATGCTCCGTCTGTTACTCCTCCTGCCGACAAAACTTTTGAGGTGAACTATGTTCAATCTACCCCCGTCGGAAAGAATAAATCCAAAAAAGGGAAGGGTAAGAATAAGGAGTATAAAAATAATCCACAATCTGATAATACCAAACCACAACCTGTTGACAATAAGGATAAGCGTAAACCTCGATACCCTTGTCTTATCTGTGGTGATTATCACTACAATAAGGATTGTCTGAGATGAGCCGAGGTTACTAAATTCCTTCAAGGAACCCTGAAACTGCCTATCCCGACCATGTTGTCACAACCCTTTCCTTCTCAAAAACAGGCCAAATTGGTCATTCATGACCAACCTTCCCCCTCCAATACATCCTATGTCCTAATGTGTACAGGTGATTCCATGAAGAATGACATCACACTTACCACTCGAGCCAAAGATTATTCTCCCTCAAAAGAGAAGGTTGATGACATACCTCCTTCGTTGTTCCAACCGTCTCTCTCGGCTCCACCTACCAATGGTTCTCTTCATCTCGAATGACCAAGTCTAGATACAATTCTTCGCCCTCCCCCGAAGGGTTTTGTTCGAAAGTCTTCTTTCAATCCTCATGTGCATGCTTCCCAGAACTACAGTATTGTAGAAGATCTGGCCCAAGCACTGTAAGAAATGTCAGCTCTCGAAGTCCTTCAGAGTTGTCCTACAAAACAAAAGGAACTGTTGAAAGCCATTGGTGGAATCGACCCTACAGATACAAATTTGATAATTTTTTACTTGGAAGATCACATTCCAAGGTTACCCCCTCAACTCACTTTCCAAATACAAGTTATTGTCTCCGACAAGAACATTTGTCGAACAGTCATTGATGAGGATGCCTCGACGTGTGTCATGTCTATTGCCTATTGGAAATCCATCGACTCTCTACCCTTAACTGAATCACACAACACGCTCAAAGCCTTTAATGGCTCTGGATTCAAGCCTTATGATGTCCTCCTTTCATTTCCTATTATGTTAGAAGGAAAAATGGTCAACGTTGAAGTTGAAGTCTTTGATGCTCCTGTTGATTACAACCTTTTACTTGGCTGTAGCTAGATCGATTCCATGCGCGCATTTGTGTCCACTCTTTTCCATGTCATACGTTTCCCACATCAAGGAAAAGTGATTACGGTGTACCAATTAGCCTTCTTTAACTCAGATGCATGTACCCGCAACATACCTTTTATTGAGAAAACCTCCCCTAGATATGAGAATGTTGGTGTGGGTCTTCTTAAAGATTCCTCTTTGATGGGTACTTTCCCCATTCCACCACCCGATGTTCCACATCCATTTTTCACCTCGATCAACATGATCTCCACTTCTATTCAAAACACCCTTGCGTCTTATGACCCGTGGATAGTACCCAACCCCAGTGATCATCTTTGTTATGGCGAACAAATGCCTTTGAGTCCGGTCGAATCCACCTATCAAGCCATTCAATCGACAACCCCTTATACCCCCTCTCTTGGTGATTTATCTCTGGATCCATTCCGTGTCCTTTTTCCTACCGATGAGATCATTATGTCTTCTATGTCCATTGAAGATACCCCTTGGGACGATAGACATTATCATTCCATTCTCTTCCTGGAACAACACAACATTGAGAGTTACCAATGGATCTTGACTCCGTCGACTGTTGTCGTCATTTCTACCATTCCCGAGTCTACACACAATCTGTTCTATGAAGGGAACTTAAGTAATATCTCACCCACCATCCCCATCGACATATCCATTAAACCTGGAGTTGTTGAAAATGTGCACATCAGAGCTTCATGTTCCAATGACAAAGTTGTCACCTATAAATATCTTTTTCAATAATTTCATGACGTCTTCGCCTGGAGCTATGAAGAAATGCAGAGTACTGACCCTGACATTGTTGTACACGAGATTAAGACATACCCGAAAGCTAAACCTGTCAGAAAACGCCTTCGTTCGGTCCACCCACATAAAGAAGCTACTATCAAGCTCGAAGTTGAGAAACTTATTAAAGTTGGCTTTATTTACCCTGTGGCTCTAACTGACTAGGTTTCTAATCTTGTTCTGGTTAACAAGAAACAAGGTACAATCCGCGTGTTTGTTGATTATAGGGATATTAACAAAGCTTTTCCTAAAGACAAATTCCCCACCCCCTTGGTCGACCAGATCGTCGAAGATTGTGCCAAGAGTGAAATATTCTCTTTGATGGATGGTTTCTCTGGATATAATCAAATCAATATCGTACCCGCCGACCAGCACAAGACCGCTTTTAGTTTTCCTTGGGGCACTTTTTCCTACCGGAAACTACCCTTTGGTTTAAAGAATGTCGGTGTGACTTTTCAACATGCTATGTCCTATGCCTTTCATGATATAAATCACATTTTCCAACCATATCTTGATGACGTACCGGCTCATTCCATGCACCATGTAGATCACCCCACACACCTTCAAGCCATTTTCCTTCGATGTCAGTTTTACCGCATACACTTAAACCCACACAAATGTGTTTTTTGTGTAGAATCCAGCTAACTTCTAGGATTTCTTGTTTCACATCAAGGGATCTAGGTAGACTCTTTGAAGGTTGAGGCGATTATCAATATCCCTCCTCCTTCCTCACTTCGCCAGCTACAAAGTTTGCAAGGGAGGGAAAACTTTCTACGTAGTTTCATCCCAAACTATGTTGAGTTAACTCTTGGATTTACTCGCCTGCTCAAGAAAGGTTTTGAGTTCATATGGGATACCACTACCAAAAAATATTTTGACGCTTTAAAACTGACGTTAAACCATACTTCACTCCTGTTCCCACCTGATTACAGTCGCGATTATTTCTTGTATCTCACAGCCTTGGACTATACCATTGCTATGGTTCTCGTCTAGGAGGATGATTCTCATGATTATCATGTCATTTATTATTTGATTCAAAGTCTTATGACTACTGAAACCAAATATTTACATGTTGAAAAACTAGCCTTGGCCGCCGTCCAAGCTGTTCAACATTTCCGACACTATATCCTTTTATGCAAGACTACTGTGATTTCCAACTGCAACCCTATGAAACACATTATTACATGCCAATTGCTAGGGGGGAAATACTCCAAATGGATTGTGATACTCCAGGATTTTGACTTAGAATTTGAATGCGCTAAGTCCAAGAAATCCTTGGTGTTTTTCGAATTGATATGCGACCTTCCCTATTCTGAGACGAAAAATGTAGTAGAGGATTCACTACCCGATGAATCCCTTTTCTTGATCACTTCCAATGACCTTTGGTATGGGGATATCATTATATATCTCCAAAATCAGACTTTTCGACCCTATTTGTCTAGCACTGACCTTCGTCGAATATGTTACCAAGCCCTTCAGTATATTATCCTCTGTGATACTCTTTATCGTCGTGGGATTGACTCCATTTTTTGACGATGCCTCACCTTTGACGAAGTCGAGAAAGCCTTGAATGACTGCCATTCTGGAGCATGTGATGGTCACATGTATGGGTATGGTACTACCCAGAATATCTTATGAGCTGGGTGCTTTTTTCCTTCTTTATTCAACGATTGTATAATCGCTTTCCAAAAATGCCACGCTTGCCAAACATACAACAAAAAAATACGATCACACCCTGCTCCTCTACACCCTGTAGTCTCCGTTGGACCTTTTGCGAAATGGGGTATCGATTTCATGACATGTCACCCTCACTCGGCCCAAGGGCATGGATACATTATTGTCACTATAGATTATTTTACGAAATGGGCCGAGGCGATACCTACATTCGACAATACCGGAAAGACTGCAACACTATTCATATTCAATCACATCATTGCTCGGTTTGGTGTTCCTCAAGCTATCGTTACTGATCATGGTAGCCACTTTAGAAACTTCATGATGTCATAACTCACCGAAAAGTTGGGTCTTCACCATGAAAACTCAACACCCTATTACCCACAGGCCAACGGCCAGGTTGAAGCAATAAACAAAGTTCTCATTACCATGCTTCGACTAATGATAGGGATTCACAAAACGATTTGGCACAGGATGTTGTTTTCATCATTGTGGGCTTACCGGACATCCTATAAGTCTGCTATTGGGTTTACACCTTTCCAGTTAGTTTACGGTCTAGAAGTCATCTTGTCGATTGAATGTGAGATACCATCTCTAAAGCTAGCCATCAAACTTCTCCCAAACACTTCTGCTGAAGAAGATAATCTATTGTATTTTATGAAACTAGAAGAAACCCATCATGATGCCACCCTAGTTATAGAATCCCAAGAGAAATGCGTCAAAGCCCAATACGACAAACATGTCAAGCCACGTGTTTTCTTTGAAGGTGATCTAGTTCTCCTTTACGAACAAGATTGAGATGTTCTAGGAGCCAGAAAATTTGAGGGTATGTGGCAAGGTCCTTATATCATCAGATGAGTGTTAGAGAAAGGAGCTTATGAAATAGTTAGTGGACTACAATGGTATCCCTTTGCATGAACCCAGAAATGGGTTTTACTTTAAAAAGTACTATTCTTAGATCATCTGTGCATGCGTGATTATATTTTATTGTATCATACTTTTTGTGTGTTACTTTAGTGTGTTTTTTCGTTATTTGGTCTCTGCCCTCGATCGCTTATCTTGCATTGTGCCCGGTTTCCATATGTCAAAGTCTTTGCTACCCCACATTGGCTTCGTCGATGGCACTAGTCGTAGTACTCAGAACCTTGCTTCTGCTGCATGGGAAATTTATGCACCTACAAATGAACTTATTAGTATACGAGGTATTTGCCTCAGTCGTGCAACCAATAATATCACAGAATATAGCATCATCATCGAATTGTTGACTAATTCTATTGTTGGACACACCTACCACACTTAGAGGGGGGGTGAATGAGTGTGGGGCTCTTTTTCCCAAAACTGCCCTCTTGCACAAAAACTCATCAATTAGCATTCAACATTTATTCATTACCTATTGTTGTCATTTATAACCAGTT
>ML787652.1:275387-287289 GCA_009831015.1 Picea engelmannii | reverse complement strand
GCCTCCTTCCAGTTGCAGCTGGAAAACAAAGGAAGTTGGTGCTTCCAATGAATGTAATTCTTAAAGACATATAAGAAAAAGCATTCCATGGTTTTCTCCCGATTTGGGTTTCCACATAAAACACTGGTGTACTGTGTATGTGTATGACTGTTAATTTGTTCATTGCTTATTTACTCTGCAGTTATTGGATAATAATGCTTCATTGATATAACACTTGGATTATATGGTTAAATTGCTCTATTACTGATTCACCCCCCCTCTCAGTAATCCAACAGTAAGAACGTCTGTATGGTGTTTTGATCAGTACTGGTAGATGCATGTTTATAATGGAAAGACTATGTATGGCTTATGTCTTCATAAATCACTATTTATATGCATACTGATCTAATTCAGACTACATGTCTGATTCATGGGAGAAAGGTACCCTTATTTTCCTCAGACAGTACCTTGGGTAAAAACCTCCCCATAGAGATACCCTCCTTTAAAAGCCCATCAAGAACTGGGAAAGAGAATGTGAAGGCGCAAGGCCTTAGTAACCCTGCATGAGGAGGAACGATCCTCTTGAAAACCTGAGATGGCAGCATAAGGATGAAGTATCGAATCGACGGACGAGGTCCCGTTGGGAGATATGTGGTCACTCACGACCATCAGATCGGAAGAAGAAGATGGAGTGTTAAGTGCCTTAACCCTGATAGGTATTGATCAATGGATGAGATTCCATCGAGAAACTTGTGGTCATGCATGATCGTTAGATTGGTAGGAGTAAGTAGGGTGTTAAATGCCTTACCCCTTTGTTTTTCTGTGTCTTCATGGGTAGTGAAGAAATCGAGACCGTAGATCCCCAAGGTCCATGGGAGTATCTAGACCATCGATTTTTCCACGTCCAGGGAGTCATGGAAGAATGCATAGATAGGAACCAATCTGAGCTACCAGATCTCTGCTGGAAAACCCGACAACCGTTGGATCTGTCAGGAGTTACCCATGGGTTAAAACCCCATTGAATAGGGGAGAAATCCCTGAGATAGATCTAGACCGTCCGAATGACGGAGGCCATGTGTCATAAGATTTCCCATTTCGGGTAATCGAGAATTGAGAACTCAGGAGTCCTGGTGACGACAGATCGGGATGTTCCATGGTGGAAACCCCCAAGCGGTTTTGGACCGTTCGATCTCGGAAGGCTACGTGTCGTGAGATCTCCCATTTCGGGAAATCGAGAATCGCAAACTCGAGAGTTCTGATGATGAAGGTTTGGGGCCTTCCTTGGTAGAAACCCGGAAATAGATTTGGGTCATCCGATTTAAGGGGGCCACGTGTCGTGAGATCTCCCATTTCAAAAAATCAAGAATCGCAGAATCGAGAGTCCTGGTGACGAGAGATCGAGACTTTCCATGGTGGAAGCCCCGGGACAGATCTAGACCATCCGATTTACAGAGGCTATGTGTCGAGAGATTAACCGCATCGGGAAACTGGGGATCGAGAGTGTAGACTCTCATGATGATAAATCCCGATGAACGGATGAGATTCTTTCGGAGGATCTCAGGGTCTGTAACGACCGTCAGATGAGAGGAAGAGACGTCAACTTTAAGCCAGGGCACGAATACGCCTTAGGGTAAGTGGCGAGTAGATCTAAACGACCAAAGTCCACCCACTCATATCTACAGTTGAGGCTTCATTTCAGAGCCCCCTTGTCGTTCTGCCTTTAGCGATGAGGGGGGGGGGTCCAGAATCGAACGCGCAACTATGGAACAGTTAGGATCAATTCGCCTTGATCAACGGTGTTCAGGCGAATTTCAGACCCCCCTTGCCATTATGCCTTTAATGGGGGGGGGTCTGGAATGGTGTGACGTGTAAAGTGGGCCCCCCTCCTGTCATGTTGACTACCGTGTCACATTTCCCCCTCTTCCACCTGTACCCCACTTGACCGCGCGACAAGGCCTGTTCTCATTGGCTGTCCTCTAGCCCTGTTGGGATTTGTCCCCATTGGCCATTCGCTAGCCCTGCCAGGGTTCGACGGTTGCAGAGTCGAACGATTCAACATTTCTATGGATCCCAGTTGTGAAATACAAAGAGGCACCATGATTATTTGAACTGTGATCATGACCCGCGATCACATGGGAACAGAGAGAGAGAAAGAGCTACCTTGCACTAGGCCTCCGTAGGTAATTCGGGGGCTCGGATTCCACAGAAGTCAAGAAAAATTTGATTGAGGTAGTGGGTATGTAACAACAACAGAGACATAAGGAAGCGATACTCAAAGGTATGTCATTTATTCCTTCCTTAATGATAAATCCAATCATTGTAACCTAAGGGAAGTGTCATGTCCTGTCCTGTTTTGTTCTAGATCTAGGTGGATCTAGGGAGATCTGTTAATGTCCGCATATACCGATTTATCCAATAACACCCCCCAGCAAGTCATGGCTACCTTATACAAGCACACCGCGACCTTCAATAGGCCGAATTCACCATGAAAGTTAAAAAGGAAGTTCTGGCACTATTTTGGCAATGTGAAAAATAAAAAGCAGAGTACAACGAGTTTGTCTCCAATCCGATGGCTCTTCTACTTGCTTAACTATCTAATGACCATCCTGGTAGTATTTATAGGTTTACAAACCAAGTGGTCGACCATAGGAAGTTTGAACCACCTCTAAATTTAGCAAAATACAATAAATACGACCATAACTAGCAAAACGGAGGAAGCCAATAATCGCCCTCTTTGGACAACTGAAATCGAGTTGTATTGAGCTTAGTAGCTAGAGGGGGCGATGATAAACAAAACCCATGTGCTCGATTTTTCCATCACTGGATGCCAATACCATAACCGCCAACTCACCTTGCATTTTTGTGCAATATTGGGTGCTGGAACGAGTGTCGGATCAGGTATCGGAACAAGCATTGGAATGAGTGCCAAATCAAATGTCGAAACTGGAAACATGGTGCGTTTTGCCCTGTAATAGCAGAAAAACATGAATTAACTCTTGGAAATCATAGAACATGATGAATTAAACTTGATTTATTCATTAAACATGAATTACACGTACCTTATGTCGATTATACAATTTTATCATAAAATTATTCAAAAAACTCCTTTGAAAGATGAAAAACACATATGTACATATGGAAAAAAGTGTATAATAATGTCATGAAAATGATCATATCTCAGGCCCAATAGTAATGTATGGGAGATCCCACATTAGGATATTCACCTGTTCAACTGGAACTAGTAAACCAACACAGATTTATACCAATAGGAAGATTAAAAGGAGTGACAGTAGACCTAGATGGGGTGTGCACTAAAGCAGATTTTGAGGTAATTGAAATAGTGGACGACACAACACCATACCCATTGCTACTTGTTTTGGATTGGGATTTTGACAATCAAGACATAATCAACTTGAAGACCATAAAAATGACATTTGAGTCTGGTGAATACAGGGTCATCGCACCATTAGATCCATTAGAAGGGGAAAGGTTTGTAGAACCTACTTGCTTGGACTTAGAGGAAATCAACCAGTTGTATAGAACAACTGCGTGCGATAAGGACTACGTAAACCAAACTGCAGATGAGACACTTAGTTGATGGGGCATTACTTCATGTGCAACAGACTCAGACATCGGTCTAGAAAACTGGCAACAAAGGCTACACGAAGTTACCACGAGAAGATGTGCAAGAATAGACCGTGCAGTAAGATGGGTAGGCACATAAATAATGGAACCACCTATTTTCCACGTAGTAAACGATTTGGAAACATTCTTAGCACAATATGAAGATGAAGTTTTAGAGAATCAAAAACTGTTAGAACTTGATATATCACTCAAGCCCACACCTGCAAGATGGTGAGTCACACACAAAGGGACAATCACATATTGGTACCAATGTAAGAGGATATTGCACATAAGGTTCGACGTAGAACAGAAAAACAAAAAGCAACAAAAGTATGATGGATAAGGGGCACCAGCGGAACACTTGGAGAAGTGTAGAACACTATGTAAATTGACACCCATGGAGGAATGGCCTCATCATTTTATACACACCTTAGAGGGCATACCGACGAATTGTCATACAGACTAGAAATTGCGCAAAGGAACTTCGACTTGGACGACATTGCAAAAGAATTTTATACTCACTTTCTCATTTGAACATGAGAACCCCAACATAGATGAAACTCTTAAATGGATAAGAGGGGTGATATTCATCAAGGGACCAGAATTCAAATTCATAACAAAAGAACAATAGCGGAACATGTAAACATTCAAGGAATTGTTTTCATGTTACCATGTGCAAGAGGAAGCACTAGATGAAGATGATCTACGCGATATTCAGATAGAATAAGAAGAAGGCGAAAGATAAGTGGAAAGACCACCTATAGAATCATAAGTTATTGCCATGCCGATTAAAGTAAAGAAAATCAACATTTGGACAATTGAGAATCCAAAAATGGCTAGCATTGGAGATTATTGGGATGAGAAAACAGTGGAAAATATAACAGAGTTATTGCATGAGCACAGTGACTTGTTTCCTACCACATTTACAGAGATGAAGGGTATAGCCAGAGAACCAGGAGAAATGAATATACTACTTAGACCTGAAGTGAGGCCGATCATACATCGACCATACAGATTGAACCCAATATACAAGTAGAAAGTTAAAGTTGAGGTCGATAGAATGCTCGAAGCCGAAATCATAGAACCAGTGGAAGGATCTGAATGGATAAGCCCGATGGTAGTTTAGGACAAGAAACAAGGAGGAATACAGATATGTTTCGACTTGAGGAAGTTGAACGATGCATGCCTACATGACCCATTCCCTACACCATTCAAAAATGAAATGTTAGAAAACTTAGGAGGACATGATGCTTACTCATTCACTGATGAATTCTCAGGTTATCACCAGATTAAGATAGAACAGGAAGATAGATACAAGACCACCTTTGTGACAAAATGGGGATCTTACTAGTATACAGTCATGCTATTTGGACTGAAGAATGCACCAGCAATATTTTCTAGAGTAGTCATTTTTGCGTTTAAGGAATTCATCCACTAGTTTCTAGAAGTATATTTGGATGATTGGACAGTCTATAGTTTGTTGAAAGAAAATGTAGAAGTATTATGGTTGATGTTATAAATATGAAGACAGTGCCATATATCATTGAACATAAATAAATGCATATTTGAACACCATTAGGGATACTATTGGGCCACATAGTATGCAAACAAGGTTTACTAGTAGATCCTGCAAAGATTGTAGTAATTGTTAACTTACCACCACCAAAAATAGTCTGTCAACTAAGAGAGACGTTGGGACACACATGATACTACAATTTTTTTTATCAAAGGGTATGTGTAGATTACTACACCAATGGAGATATTGTTACGAAAAGATACAAAGTTTCAGTGGAACGACGAGTGCCAAAACGGTTTGGATACCCTGAAGGAAAATATGGTCACTGTGCCGATATTAGTATTTCTAGATTGGGAGAAGACATTCCATGTGCATGTAGATGCATCATCCATATAACTTGGAGCTATATTGGTGCAGCCAAGATAGGGGGATTTGGATCACCCCATATCCTTTGCAAGAAGAAAAATATCAGAGTCAGAACATAACTACAACACCACACAGAGAGAAGGCCTAACGATGGTCTACACACTACAAAAATTTAGACATTATTTATTGGGAAAACACTTTAATATGTTCACAGATCACTCAGCCTTGAAATACCTAGTCAACAAGCCAATGTTGTGGGGGAGAATATGTCAATGGTTACTACTATTTCAAGAACTTGACTTTGAAGTAATAGTCAAGAGAGGAAAATTGAATGCAGGACCTGACCACCTATCAAGAGTCACAAATGGAGAAGAACCTATGAACTTAGAAGAAAAATTTCTAGAGGCACAACTATTTTCAGTCCAGATCATTGACGATTACTTTGCATATATCATTCAGTACTTGAGCATAGGTATTGCACTGCAACAATATAACACCGCACAGAAGAAAAACTTGGTAGTCTGCACTACATACTATCAACTAATCGCATGACACTTATACAAAATGGGCGCAGATAACATCTTGTGAAGGTACGTGTTAGAGCACGAAATACCAAGAATCTTAGCAGAATCCCACGAGGGAATAGCAGGAGGAAATTACGTAGGAAAATCTACCATGCAGAAGGTATTGCACACAAGACTATGGTGGCCGATGATTAACAGAGACTCAAAGGAGTATTTTCAAAGATGTGATGTCTGTTAAAGGGTAGGTAAACCCAACAAAAGGGACGAGATGCCATTACGACCACAAGTAACATTTCAGGTATTCGATAAGTGGGAAATAGAATTTGTGGGACCAATCAACCCACTGACAAAAAGAACAGGAGCTAGGTACATTATCACCGTGACAAAGTACCTAACAATATGGGTAGAAGTTGCACCAGTGAAAGATTGCAACGCAGAAACAACAACAAACTTCATATTTGAACAAGTGATCACTATATTTGGATGCCCAAGAGTTTTGATGAGTGACCAAGACACACACTTCATAAACAACACCATCAATGCTATGACTGAAGAGTTCGAATTTCATCATCAGAAGCACATGAATTGTTGGAAATATGACAAAAGAAGTATGAAATGGTGGAGTTAGGTGGAATTGAATGTCAGACAGGATTGATGGGACACCACATTAATAGTACCTACCGGAGTTGGCAAGGCAGAGTAATAGCAAGTATGAAAGATACGGAGGTGCATTGAACCCATAATGAATAAAGCGTCCTCGACAAGTTTTCTACGATGCCCATACAATGCAAGAAAGTGGGAGCAAAGAGTCCATTTGCAAAAGGAGAGTAGACAAAAAGAAATAGAGGCTAAGGAGAATAGATCGGAGTTCACAGACGTCACAAAGACCATTCTAACTCAACAAACGTTCAACATTCACCACCATGGCACCACCAAGGCAAGTAGAAGAAAGCCAAACTACAAGACAACCTAGAGTTCGAACTAGGTCACAACTACAATTGGATGAAGGTAAACAACAACCGTAGGAGATCATCAATGTTGATGAAATCCCATCCCCAAACACAACATTGGTGAGTCCTACTATAGTGGAAGAAAACAAACAACCATAACTGGAGGGAAAAAATATAGATAGAATGAAGGAGGTATAGGAGCAACAAAACTAGGACGCATAAACCCTCAAGGAGGCATAACTAGAGAACACCAAAGAAACTATGAAAGTCTATGGAACTGCACCAAATCAGGAAGCAACAGTCGAAATAGATGAATTTCAAATGACTGTCTAAGACCACCCACTGTAAGGAACAGTAGAATATGTCACAGGTTGGATAGAATGGTATTCCAAAACACAAACTGCAGTCGTTGGAACCTCGAGCCAGCCACCACCGAAGAAAGACAAGCAGTAGGTACCTAGGTCACCTCGCAAGCAACCTGTCACATCCATTGTTCTATTGTGTATACCACATGGGGTACAAGTGGAGCCAGGATTTCTTAGGCAAATTGAAAAGATAAAATAATCAGACCACAATGTAGCTGACACAGAAAAATTACTGGAATTTGCAAAGAGAGTATACTTAGAGACTATGGGCGTAAATCTGGTTGGGGAACCGATTGATTAACCACTCCAATGGCCAACAGGGTTGGAGAAAACAAGAATTTTAGGTCTTTTGGATCTACCACATTTTGGCAGAGGTCAGTATGCAAGCGAGTGTTTCAAACAATTGTTATTAGTCACACATGGCGGGGACATATGTTTGGACAAGCTCGTCTCAATAGATGCAGAGCTTATTGCAAACATAATAGGGTTTCCATCCCAGGGCATGGATCCCACATAGTTTATGGACGATAAAAACAAGGAAAAAGCACTAGTGGAAGAGATGAAGAATAATTATGGTACCAACAGAGGGACATGAGGAATCATTATCAAGAGGATTAATGATATCACAACACAAATGGGCACAAAAAGCTTAGCCTATAAGCTTCTAATAAAATGATGCAGGGAGGAAGTTTCGGCTGGGGTTGTCGCAGTTGCAGCTTAATGTGTCGAGGGTACGAAAGTGAGATGGGAACCCTATCTCTTGAACTTATTCCTGGATGACTGCAAGGATGCGTAGGATCTAGGAACAAAGTTTCACTATTCATGGCTACTCATGCTAATAGCCTTTATGGGATGGAGAAAACCAAGATACGTAATGTTTGGTATCAGAACCAAACCGAATCAAGGAGATAGATATTTTTTACTGAAAGCCACATCAGATGCTAGACACAAAAGGATGAATGGGTCCATATTTGAAGGATACCTACGTGATTTACAGGAGGTCGTCAACAACATGTGGAGGATCACACCACAGGTTGTCACATAGTATCGGGATATCGCCAACTTCAAGGCCACACAACATACAATGTGGATACATGCATGGAAGGATATCGATAAGAAGTGTCTACAAATGCAATATTGTATCATAGAGGGAGACATTGACATGGTGATCAAAGACTGGGAAGACGAGTGGAATATTCCAATCCTCACACAAGACTTTCTGAAAAGGACAATAGAAGAGGAGGTAGGGAAGACAGAAACACAGACTCAGGAAGTCCCAGTGCCCAAGAAATTGAGAATGGGACAAACAAATACAAAGAAAACAAACCAAGGGACAACGAAGACAGGGACCCAAAAGGGGAAGAAGGATAATACGTAGCTGGCCAAAGAACAACCAAAACAGACTGAGGTCGTGCGAGGGACCACACCAAGTACCAACCCATAGGAACCAGGTGGGAATAAGATGCCAGCCATGCAGATAGGGGGTATGCGCAAGAATATGAAGGTGCAAAGAAAACCTCCAGAGTATACGATCACAAAAGACGATGGAAAAATGATAGCCCGAATGGTCCAGGATTGTATAGCTAAGGATTTTGACAACGTTGTACACCACAGGGATAGGATTTAGGAGGACATGGAAGACATGAGACAAATCCTCAAGAGAATTGAGTAAGTAAACATAGTAGGAAGAAAAATGGGAACAGGTCCATCAACAACAGAGATAGAGGAAAGAGTGGAAGAAGAATAATGACATCTAGTCCATACGATACTGCATTCGAACACAACATTCCACATCACACCCAATATGTTGTGCATGGATGAGATTGTGGGATAGACACCCATAAAGGAATTAAGCCAAATACAACCGGTATTTTCATGGATACCATCCAGGGCTCTACACAAGTTGCAGGTCAACGTAAACCACGGGGTACAATCTCGAGAACACAAAGACTTAGCCGAATTGCAGCAAGCAATAGAGAGGCGGGACATGCTGGAAATAATCTATGAGAAGGATAAGTTCGAGACCCAAGAGGAAAATGAGCACACGAAAGGATTGGAGAAGAAATTCATAGGAACATATGAGAATATTCCAAAGTCCGCGTAGATGTATGAAATCATAGTAGAAAAATAGATTTATTAGATTGTGTAGGCAATTGATCAATACCAGAAGTAGATTGAGAATCTCTAAGAAAATCTCACACCCACGACTCCACCAACAGTGAAGGAGAAAAGGAAGCAGAAAGCAATAGAGAAGCTACAGGAGATAGAGTGACAAGTTAGCATAGTAGATGACTTGTTCGAGAATGCAACACAACTTTGGAAAAATATAGAGGAGGATCAGAAAGTCCATAAGTGGGACAAGGAAGAAGAAAGGAGAAGTGCATCTATCGAGGACCTCAAGCATAGGCAGAAGACAATGTCCATCACAGAGTGCATCAAAGGGGTGTAGGACATGTAGAAGATGTAGGAAGAAATCACCATTGCATAGACACAAAAGGAGTGTCAAGATCAAATGGGACCATTTCAAGAGCGGGTAGCAGAAGTCCTGGCACGGGTAGAGGAATCCAAGAAACATATAGCACAGACCTAGGTAGAGTGTGCGAAATTGATCAGTGACAAAATTGTAGTCCATATAGTGGACACACTCAAGAAGAAGATTGCACAGGCGCAAACACACAAAGCAGAGCTCAGAGAGAAGTTCCAAGCGTTCACCAGGGAGATCGAATATCTTTGTTAGGTGGCTCGGGGTGAGCCACATGTCAGTGTTGGGGGCCTGTTGGAAGCAGACCAAAGAGGAAAGAAAGGCGAGTTCGGGAAAGAAAGTGTGCATGAGGAAAGAGATAATTGAAAGGAAGAAGAACACTTGTGCATGCAGGGAAGACCTAACGGCGTTAGGGTTAGGGTTTTTGTAATGTATTGTAAGCGCCGAGGAGCCAAAAAAGTATAAATATAGATACTTAGGTATCATAAAAAAGAGAGGGAATATATTACGTAGGTATGATAGCAGTTCGAAGTATTATCGAGTTTAGATATTTATCTATGAGTTGTTTTGATATGTAATATCTTATTGTATGACCTAATTTTGGAATCTGTTGAGCTAGAGAGGGTTGGGGAGGGAATATATTGAGGGTTAGATCACAGGTTGAGGATCTTGTTGCGATCTAGTTTGCCTCATATAGATCTTACCCGACTGAGAATAAGTGTAAATCTCGAGGCGCTGAAATGAAAAAACAACGATAATAAAAGAGCTAAGAGCCAAATCTTTGTGGACGTAGCCCAAGAGGGGTTGAACCAAGGTAATGTTAATTTTTCAAAATCCCAACCCAGTTTCAGTCTCGCTGATTTTTCAGTCAAATTTAAATGCCAAACTCAGTTTCAGCATTGTTTCAGCATATGTTACAACCCTGTGTTTCAGCATATACTCACAACGGTGTTTCAGCATATGACTCAGCACTGTGTTTCAGCATCTGTTACAACACTGTGTTTTAGCATCTGTTACAGCACTGTGTTTCAACATTTGTTACAACACTGTGTTTCAGCATCTGTTACAGCACTGTGTTTCAGCATCTATTACAGCACTGTGTTTCAGCATCTGCTCACAACGGTGTTTCAACATATGACTCAGCTCTGTGTTTCGGCATATACTCACATTGGTGTTTCAGTATATGACGCAGCTCTGTGTTTCATCATATAAAAAAAACTTAACAGAAAATAAATTTCAGAACTGAAACATGAGGATTTTGAACATCGTTTTCAACGCAGAAATAAAATATCAGCAATATGAAAAACTCAGAAAATATAGACACAAATATTTTCGGTCTAACTTCGACCCTGGAAAACCCCACAAGGGGAAAACCAGTGAGAGAGGGCTTTGTATTATTTATGAGCTTCTGAGAAATTCTTTTACAGCATATTCATCTTCAGATATTTACATAAACTTATCTGGACATTCCTGTAGCTTTGCTCCTCAATTTCTGAACCAGAAATGCGTACAACTGTACGACAATTAATGTTGTATGGACTGTCACGAAATTTGTGCCAAAACTCTGCTAAGACTGTATGGACTGTACGGAAATACACTCAGAAATATATTACAGCAGTTACCTCAATTTCTGTGCCAACAAATGTTGTATGGCAGCCTTGGAATGCATGCCAATATTCTCAGAAATTGCAGTTGCTGTCCTCCTCAATTTCTGTGCACATTACATGCTGTATGACCTCCACAAATCCATACGGTACGGCCTGTTCCTCCTTGCTGTCTGAAATCCGTACTTCTCTTTTCTTTGGGATGCGTTCTCTCCTTCACCAAATGCTGCCTCTTTTCTCAGCTCGACCTCTCTCTTGCTCTCTCTTGTTCTCTCAACAAGAATGCTGCAACTTTCTTGTTCTTGGTATCTCACCAAGAACCTCTTGGCATCTCACCAAGAATCTCTTGCTCTCTCAACAAGACTATTGCTGCTTCTTCTTCTCTTTCTCTTGGCATCTCACCAAGAGCCTCTTGGCCTCTCACCAAGATTTCTTCAACTTCTTACCCAAGAATGGGTGCGCCCACTTGCCTTAATCAACCTCATGAGGGAA
>ML787652.1:237051-272419 GCA_009831015.1 Picea engelmannii | reverse complement strand
TATGGGGAAAAGAAGCACCTGCCCATCACGGAACAAGACCTCATAGCCCTTCTCCTCAATAGTAGAAACTAACACAAAGTTCTTCTTCAAGCCTGGAACATAAAGAACCTCCGTCAAAATCATGGGAGGCAAAGACTCCCTCCAAAATGATACAGTCCCACAACCAGCCGCCTTGACCTCTCGGTCATCTCCAAGCACTACCTCTACATCTCCACATTGAGTAAGATCTTTCAAGTGCTCACAAACTATTGTCATATGGCGAGAGGTACCACTGTCAATATACCAAGTATCGGGAGTAGTGGTCCTCAATGATAGACACACAATCAAGTAAAATTCCTTGTCAAACTTGGTGGAAATCTCTTCCACCTCTGCTGAAGCTGTTGTTTGTCTCGACCTTGGCATCTCACCAAAGGTCCCTTCTCTTGGCATCTCACCAAGAGTTTCTTGATCTTGGCATCTCACCAAAGATCCTCTCCTTGGTCTCTCACCAAGTGACTTCCTCTCGAAGTGATTGTTGTCCCAACTTTCTGTCTGCTGAAATTTTTGCCTCTCTTCAACTCAACTCTGATACCATGTTAATTTTTCAAAATCCCAACCCAGTTTCAGTCTCGCTGATTTTTCAGTCAAATTTAAATGCCAAACTCAGTTTTAGCACTGTTTCAGCATATGTTACAACCCTCTGTTTCATCATATACTCACAATGGTGTTTCAACATATGACTAAGCACTGTGTTTCAACATCTGTTACAGCACTGTGTTTCAGCATCTGTTACAGCACTGTGTTTCAGCATTTGTTACAGCACTGTGTTTCAGCATCTGTTACAGCACTGTGTTTCAACATCTATTACAACACTGTGTTTCAGCATCTGCTCACAGTGGTGTTTCAGCATATGACTCAGCTCAGTGTTTCAGCATATACTCACAACGGTGTTTCAGCATATGACTCAGCTCTGTGTTTCATCATATAAAAAAAAATTAATAGAAAATAAATTTTAGAACTGAAACATGAGGATTTTGAACATCGTTTTCAATGCATAAATAAAATATCAGCAATATGCAAAACTCAGAAAATATAGACACAAATATTTTCGGTCTAACTTCGACCCTGGAAAAACCCACAAGGGCAAAACCAGTGAGAGAGGGCTTTGTATTATTTATGAGCTTCTGAGAAATTCTTTTACAGCATATTCATCTTCATATATTTACACAAACTTATCTGGACATTCCTGTAGCTTTTCTCCTCAATTTCTAAACCAAAAATTCGTATAACTGTACGACAATTAATGTTGTATGGACTGTCACGAAATTCGTGCCAAAACTCTGCTAAGACTGTATGGACTATACGAAAATACACTCAGAAATATATTACAGCAGTTACCTCAATTTCTGTGCCAACAAATGTTGTATGGCAGCCTTGGAATCCATGCCAATACTCTCAGAAATTGCAGCTGTTGTCCTCCTCAATTTCTGTGCACATTACATGCTGTATGACCTCCACAAATCCATATGGTACAACCTGTTCCTCCTTGTTGTCTGAAATCCATACTTCTCTTTGCTTTGGGATGCGTTCTCTCCTTCAGCAAATGCTGCCTCTTTTCTCAGCTCGACCTCTCTCTTTCTCTCTCTTGTTCTCTCAACAAGAATGCTGCAACTTTCTTGTTCTTGGTATCTCACCAAGAACCTCTTGGCATCTCACCAAGAATCTCTTGCTCTCTCAACAAGACTATTGTTGCTTCTTCTTCTCTTGCTCTTGGCATCTCACCAAGAGCCTCTTGGCCTCTCACCAAGATTTCTTCAACTTCTTACCCAATAATGGGTGCGCCCACTTGCCTTAATCAACCTCATGAGGGAAGGTGAGGAGTTTTCTAATCTAACGGATGAGATTAGATTAGATGGTTGGTTGAGATTTTTTGTCTCTTCACTCACCCTCACTTTAATCATAAAGTTATCTTTTAATTTGCATCTCACAAATTAATTTGACTAAGACCCACATTCGACAATTTCTCCCCTTAGGTGCCTAGGGAAGAGAAACACTTGCCTTGGTACTTCATTTTAATTTAAAATTTAATAGGTAACATATGTGTTGTGTAATTGAATGCATGCATATCTTTATCATATTTCAGTATTTATTTTTGTGTTAATAAATGAGTTGCTATATTTCCTGCTTATTCGCAAATGAAAGTATATCGCATTTACTAGTCATAATAGTAGTTGAATATACAACTCTCCTATCTTGCACTCAATCCTAGGATGTAAACACATGATTATTGCAGCCACCCATTAAAGCTATCTCAGGTGAGACTGTGTGGTGCACTGTGTTTCCTTCTAGTTTACCAGGAGGGACGATAGTTTTAGAGGTTGGAAACTCGAACAGACATGAACCCTGGGTCACTCTATACGAACTTAGACAGAATAGAAGAGTTTTAAAACCAATAGTCATTAAAAATTATAGGGTTTTTTAGTTTGAAGAATACGCCACAACCATGCCATGGCATGTGTCCTCTCCTCTTAACTTACCACCTGCTACTCATCCACTCCCTAAGTTCAAGGATAATCTTCCTAAGTTTCTGGAAAATAACACTGTCACTACAAACGAACACCTGGTGGCATTTTCTAATGCTTTTCATAACATAGGGGCTAATGACAATGATACTTGCATGCGCTTATTCATAAATTCCTTGGAGGGAAAGGTTGTGACCGATTTCTTTGACCTTCCTCCTAAGATTCTCTCTAATTGGGAGGATTTAATCTATTGGTTCATATCCACTTATGGGAAATCTAAAATCCCAACTAAGAAGTTAAGGGAATACAATAACGTCACCTATAAAGTTATATAATCAAATCCTCGAACTCATCCACCCTCAGAACCAAGCTTCTTTCATGCATTACTACAGTGCATTTCCTTCCCCCTACTGTCATAGACTTGAGGAAAAATCCATTGATAATCTCGGTTCCGCTCTGTGTACGTGTTCAGAGTATGAAGAACAACTTGAAAGAAAAGGTCTTCCCCAGGGAGAATCAGTTAGATAGAAAGACATGTCCACCCTCTTACAACGGGTACAAGACATGAAAAATTGTATGATAGCATTCAAGTGAAGCGGGGACTGCCTCACCTCTCACCCTTGGAGCTTCATCCTCTTTTGTTCCCCCCCTTAGAAATCCAATTGATAATAATTTTTAGCCTAAGGCCATCTTTCCTCGAAGTCGATGTAACTTCTGCGAGGAACACCACAAGGAAACCACATGTGAGGCAAGGAAGAGTGCCAAAGATAAGATCTTTGGTGAAATACTAGAATCTATGATCATTGTCCTAGATTTTGTAGATCCATAGGATGTCATGGTCATCAATACTAGGAACAAAGATTATGCTCCCAAGGGAAACTTTGACCTTCCCCACAATTCATCTATCCCAGACTCATCCTCACCTGCTGCTACTGTTCAGGTTCCTAAATTTCCTAAGAGTCAAGGAACAACTTCCCCTCTCCCCTCTTCCAAGTACAATATCTTGAAATAGTTGGCCAACATCAAAGAAAATGAAAACCTTTTGGACATGGTTGTCATTCCTGAACAACAGATGCATCTGAAACAATTCATGGAAGGGAAATCTTTCATTGCAGCCAATCTTTCTGAAGAGGTGAACAAGGAGGATTCAATTGTAAATAAAATAGGTGTATATAACTTTAGATACCCTGTAAAAAATCCCCCTTTTTATATTTATGTAAAGATTATGGATAAGATCGCCCATTGTTTCCTCATTGATGGAGGTTTGGGCCCAAGTGTGATGTCAAATATTATTATGGAAGATATAGGATTGTCTTGTACAAATTAAAACACCAGAAGCATGCTCTCCTATAAAAACCTACAACAAACAACCATAGGCAAGATTAAGTATGTGACCTTAGTTCTATGTGGTCATCCTGAAATAAGGACAACCCTCATCATTCAGGTAATTGATATGCCTATAAGCAATTATTCAATTATCTTGGGAAGAGATTGGCAAGCATTAACAGGTGGATACCCCTCACTCGATGACACACATTTATCCATACCTCAGAATGGTAAGAACATTATAGTCCTTAGAGAGGGAAGGATTTCACCCTACGTAGAGAGTGTTCCTTAATCTAGTGTAAACTATATTGAAGAGGACCTAGGAGTGTATTCCATCTTTGCAAAGGAGGGTAATATTTCTTTGGCACAAATCTATTTAGAGAATTATTTGTGGCACATGCACTTTGATGGTTCACACTCTAATGAAGCTAATGGGGATGGCACTATCTTGGTTTCCCCTGTAGGAAAAATTCATAAATTGTCTTACAGGTTGGATTTTGCTTGCACAAATAGTGTCACTGAATTCGAAGCTTTATTATTAGGCATTGAAAGAACCCTTAATATTGGTTGTGGTCACCTTTCAGTTTTTGGAGATTCTGAGCTTGCTTTGAACCTGATACATAAGGTATTCTCTCCTAACAATGAGCCGATGGAATGATACACCCAAATTGTTTGGGAACTTATCTTGAACCTTTTAACTTTCAACATCACTCATGTTAAGAGGGAGTTGAATTCAATGGATGATCGGTTAGTTGTCTTTGAATCTTCTTCTAATCAACAATCTTTTCCTCACATGCCTGATTGTTCCTTTCAATCTCTATATCATTCACATATCCCAGAAAATGAAGAATCTTGGCAAGCCTTCCCTAACAATGAGAGCATTCGTTCTTTCATTCGAGATGAACCTCTTAATCCGAAGGAAATGACTTCCATAGAAGAAGACAAGTTTCCTAAGGGCTTGACTCCTCTTGAGGGTTCATCTTCATTGAGTGGTGTAGGAAATAAAGAGAAAAGAAGAGAAAGGGAGTCAATAAGGAAGGTGGATAGAACCATCTCCATGAACATTAGGACATGTGAATATTCAACGAATGTTAAAATAAATGTCCATTATTTTGATAAAGAAGAAATGAGGCTTACCAAGATACTTGGTGGATTTCAAAATGTTTTTTCTTGGTCTTATGAGAATCTTCATGGTTTTGATCCTAGTCTTATTCAACATACTATGGAACCAGCTAGGCAAAGACAAAGACTTATTAAATCTGCACTTAATGCAACTATTTGAATGGAGTTGAGAAAATTCTTAAAGGTTGGGATCATTTTTCCAGTCCACTCTGAATGGGTTTCCAATTAGGTGTATGTTTCAAAGACTGTTGATCGTATTAGAACATGCTTTAGTTTTCGCACTTTCAGTTAGGCTATTATAGGAAATCCTTTTCCTCCCCTCAGTATAGGAATAATTCTGTAGCAGGTTGTAGAGTCAAAGTTGAGGCCCTTACTTGATGAAATTCTGGGTTACAATAAAATCAAGGTAAAAGGGACAGATGTTCACAAAACCTCTTTTATCACTAATTGTGGTACTATGTCTTATTAATTCCATCCTTTGGACTTATCTTATGCAAGTACCAATTTTAAAATACCTATCCACACTACTCTTGATGAATTTATCAGTATCCGAATCTACCTTGATGATCTAATCATATGCGTTACAAGGCGGATAATTACCTCGGAGTTCCAATTGTTAATTATGGGTCCTTTCAAAATTGATTTTGTCCTAGATACTAACTCTTGCATTCTACAAGATTTACTGAAGCAATTATTTTCATACAGCACTAACGGTTCTCGTGTGAAGCATCGTGAGGGACCAACATGAAAGCCCTAATGCTGTTCGGTTTTTGTGTACACTAGTAGCCTAGTTCTGTTTTCCTTTTCGTGATTTTTCTTTTCTTCCTTGCAATAGTCTAATTTCTACTTTTTGTTTTAATTTTTCCTACTGCTTTTATGTCATGTCATTAATTTTTTGTGGTTGATTTTTTCAAATTTAATTCTGTCATGATTTTATTGCTTACTATCATCTAGTTTTTTTTTGTCAAAATAGGATGATTGGATCAATTCTACCACAGTGACACTCCTGCAAAGCATTGTTAGTAAATAACAATCAAATTACACAGTTGTTGTGATGTTTCCTCTGAAGCATACTTGAATTTTTATCTTCTTTCACTGTTATTTTATAAAGAGATTGGTTATTTCCCGCTTCTTCTTGCCATTTCTTCATTCCCTTGATATTTTAAAGAGAAAATCTGTCATTTTTCTCCTTGAAGTAAAGAGCAGACTCTGATTGAATGATTATGCATACAGTGGTAAAACCCCTCATACTTTTCCTAATTTATTCCCAAATTCCTGGTCAGTTTCCCATTAAATCTGCTCACTTCCCCCTATTGCATAATCTTCTTGTTTATATCTTCTTGACCTATTGTTCTTGGTCTACGAAACTATGATTTATGAGTTCCTAAATATGTTGGAAACAAATTTCCCTGTGGAGTCGCCAATTTGTTGACGATTAAAATCACAACGAAGTTTATCCCGCAAAGTATTGCTAAAGCCTATTATTATAAGCTAACATATAAATAATACTAGTAGGTGGGACCCCCTTGTAGATTGGAGATCAGGTCTGGCTCTCATTTAGGTGTGTGTGAAGTAATTCCAACACCCCCCCTGAACATTACTATGGTGAAAATAAAGAATGGGTCCTGGAAAAGAGGCCATGTTAGGTACCCAAATACAAAAGATACACTAAAATAAATGAAGAAAGAGGGAAAACCTCATGGGAATCCCCCCCCCGCCCTCAAATTACAATGCATTAAAAAAATGAGAAAGAACAAAAAACAATGGCTAAGCAATCCTGTCCTTCACTCCAAGAAGACTTTGCAACTTTGCAAGTTTGTGCTCATTGAAGATTTTGTTGAAGATGTAGATTTCTGCATAGATCTGATGAAGTAGATGCATCATTGAGATTTCCACACATATCCACTTTCTCTTCTTGTAATGAATAATATCCAAATAAAATTTGGATGAAACTTTGAAAACTGTGTGGCCATTTCCGTAAAAATGCTGAAATTTTGTTGATTTTAAAATGATCATAACTTCACTTTCCAGACTCAGTTTCAGACGATTTTGGTTTTTGAAATTGGATATTTTCCCAAGAGGAATTCAAATATCCAATTTGTTTCTGCAAATTTGGCTTAGAAAATATTAGAATGGAGTCTGATGTGCACGACTCTCTTTTTGTCTCTAGAGATGCATGCATTGTGCATGGAAAAGTGTCTGCATGTGACTCCTTAGATGCATGCCATATATCTTCCACATGAATTTCAGAAAACAAATCTGAAATGGAGTAGACATCATCTTCAATTAATGGAATACAAATTTGTGCAAATATTTGTGTAGAAGACTCTTTATAATAAGAGGCTTGATCTTCTGACGGTTTCTCTTCTGGCTCTATATTTCCAATCCCCTGCATGAAATATTCACAATCTTCTTTACTCCCAAATAGAACATCCAATCTGGTCCATAATTCATTTGGAGTTGATTCTTGTGAGTCATCATATACTTGGTGGAGAATTTTTGGAGAAATAGACAAGAAGATAAATCCTATGGCCATATCTTGTCTATTGAGAAAGTCATTTTTCTCATCGGAGGAATCAAGATCTACTTCCATTTCCATGGTTATTTGGCATAAGCCTCTACTTTTGAGAAGAAGTAGAATCTCTAGCTTCCACTCCAAATAGTTATGAGGCGTGAGAAGTATTATCGGTGAGTAAAACATATATTCCATCTTTCTGTGTTCTTCAATCTTCAGTACCTGCAAAAACAATTTGGTGTAGATTTTTCTTAGCAGTCTGTTGGCTCTGATACCATGTAAATGTGTTGAAACTACACATAATAGATCTAGCTAAAAAATAATACACACATTTGTAGAGAGAAATTGAGAAAGAAGAAGAAGAGAGAAAGAATGGAAGAATTTTCATTAACCGTATTCCACACTCAAAGAGTGAATAATTTACAATGGATATAGGGTACATGAGTAACTAATGAGACATAGTGGTGGTCTAGAGTGATCTGGACACACCCCAACAATTACAGGAGTAAATTGCCACCTAGTCTAGTCTCTCAGGAAGTTACAGGAGTGAATTGCCACCTAGTCTAGTCTCTCAGGAAGTTACAGGAGTGAATTGCCACCTAGTTGAGTTAACTAGTCAACTAGTCTTCAGTTAACTGACCGAACAAAGTGTAGTGAGGAGTTAACTCAGGGAATCAAGGGAAATGCGTCATTCTAGTGATGATACCAAGGAAATTTCTAATTATCATGGTGATGATCCCAATGTTGCATGGTGACAAAACCAATGCAACATCTAAACTCAACTCAACTAGTCAAACTGAAGTGTCAACTAAAAGAGAATATTCTCCAAGTGGAATATTCTCCCCTAAAATATAGGAGACTGGATAATGAATAATTATGACTAATAAAAAAGGAAAAACCTTAGGAAAAATAAATCTTAGGTGTGTGTGAAGTAACTCCAACAATGAGATCTTTTTCTTATTGGCGATGGATTGGGCTTATTATGTGCTAGTTCTATGTGCGACAAGTAAATGATGAATAAGGCATGTTATGTTCTAAGATCTAATTTTATGTTACTACGGGCTATGATATTCATTGATACCATTTCTATCTATTCTTGGGACACTTTCACAACAAACATGTTAGTAACAACACATAAAGAGCAGTCGGAAAAAGGAAAAAACAATATAACAAATGCAAAAGGAAAATGAATCTAACTATGCAAATACACTACACTACATGCATGAAAGATTAAAATGATTATGGTTAAATCCTATATAGAAAGTTAATGGTTATGTGATTTGATTGAGTTATATGTAGTGGTGATTATGTTATGCTGTAAGTTTGTTATGGGCCGTGCTATTGGTTTTAATGGGTGATGGTTTTGATACATGGTTTGATTAATTTTGTTAATGGAAATCTTGCTGGCATGTACTAAGGAATTAATGGAATGTGAATGGAGGCGATGTGCATTTATTGCACGTCACCCTTATTCCTTTTCTGTATGCCACCCTAATCGGGGTATTGTTCAACTTTATTTCTATGGTTATGCTCCAACTTTCTAGTATTGGGAGAACCGCTCGACCAACTCACATTTTAAGGTGTTTTGATTACAAGTATGTCTTTTTTTGTCCATCCATGAGTTTTCTATGGTTATGAAACATGTATTGGCTCATATGTTTGGGTTTATGCTTTCCTTAAGTATAGAAACTATGCTATTTTGTGACTTTTTCTGGAATGAATCGTTGGTGTTTTGTTTTTTCAATGAAGTTTGAAGTCACAGAGTTATCGGTCATTCTAAGTATTGGAAACCATAAAGGCTCTATGTCATTCTTGATGGATTTAGTTGGAAGTGTTTCATTTGTTTTAGAGTGGCTTGCTATCTCCACACCTTCATTTTCCATACCCAGTCTTTTGTTGTTATGGGGTTTTGAACACACTGTGTCACTGCACTTTGCTTCACTTGGGTATGAGTTCGTTCATGTCACGCAGGAGGTTGTCATGGTTTTTTTCCAAGGGGATTTCTTACTGTGACCGTTATGTCTCAGCCATGTCCTGTCTCAACATTATTGGTTTGATTGGGGAGGGCACGAGTGTTATACCCTGCGTTTTCTAGGTGTCGCTACAGAATCAAAATGGAGACTTTCCTCTTTGTTCATAGTCTCCTCTATCATGGGATTGTCATCTTGTTTGCAAAGATGTTTTTGGTATAACCTATTCATGCACCATTGGTCTCTGAGGTTTCTATCTATTTTTGGGAGTTGACCCCATGTCTCCCTGTTTTGGTTCATAGGGCCAATCCTTGATTACTAAAAGCTCAGTTTTGATAAAGGGGACCCTTTATGTCATGTTGGATACATGGTCGATGGTTATAGGTTGGTGATACATTGTCAATAATGTTTTATTGTCGACTTGTCTTTGTTGATTATCCTGACAGTGGTTTTGGGTTATAGTCACTAAAATTGGTTATTATGACATTCAAATTGTTAATCTCAGCATTGAAGTTGGTTGATTAAAAAATGGGGTTGATACACAATCATTGTCTATTGCATTAGAATTATTGAAATGTTAACTAAGCATTAGTTCCAATTGATTGATGCAAAATGACACTTCATGCATAATGCATTGGTATGAGTGGTGTTCCTACAACATGAATCAATGATTACTATAACTATGTGTTTTAATGGCCAAATGGTTATCGCATTCAAGGTGTTTATGGCATTTCCATCCACTATACATGATATGGTTATTTAATTGCTTTATCATGGATGGGCACAAGTTGTTACAAAGTATGGTTTTGGTTACAATTTGATTGATTTGAGAAATATTGTTGCTTCCTCCTTGTGTTGGATTGATAGCTTGACACGATAGGTTGAGATAATAATGATGTGACTGTGTTTAAAATTGTTAAATTGGAATGTTGAAATCGTGGTAACTATGGAATCTTTATCCACTGTGTTTTTATCAATATTAATTGATTGCACCATTAGAGGAAGTCATGGGTTTTTGAACATGGCTTGTTGCAATTTGTTTGATTTTTGTAAAATCGGGCTTGTTGTTGATGCCTCCTTGAACTGGGCTTGTACAGTCACATAAATACACTTGCGTTGATTGAATTTTTTTTTGTTTTCTACAATGTAGCGTGAGTTGGAGTGGTAATTTTTGTCTGTGTATTCAAATGGCAAGTTAGGATCTTGCAAGTTTGAATGTTAATTGTGGTGTCAATTGTCCACGTTGTATGTTAAATGAATACTCTACTTTTTAGCGGTGATTGGAACTGATGTTGTGACATTATAACTTCATGGAAATTTAATTATCAAATGATTAAAAGACAAAATCGAGAATGACATTTGAGTTCATATTTGATGATTGGAATAATTCATGGGCAGTGGTTGATTTTGATGACAAACAGAGTGGAAATAGTTATTGTTTATACATTTGAGAATTTTTATAAGATGTTAAATGGATAAATAAGAGGAACATAACTCCACTACATATTGTTGTGGAATGTGTACTGTCTTGTTTGATGACACTGCATTAAATATTTGATTTCAAACAATGAACAAGTTAATGCCCAGAATTGTTTGAATTATGCACAGTAGTGGTTTTTTGGGTCACATTGGTAATTTGATTGGTAGATTTAATTACACAATTGTTGTGTGGATCACTTAATTAATTTATGAACAATAATCACTCTCTTTCCCTACCATTATTTCTTTTTTCGCTAATTACAACCTGCCTTACCACATTCATTTTTCACTCCCTGTTATAAAATTAACTACAGTCAAGAAAATTTATGTATCGAAGCAATTTAAAGTCGTTGGATTACAATGGTGTTCTTTTGGTCGCATTACAGTTGATAGTTTTGGTCTTTAAGAAGTATCCATGTTTCTTTCCCCCTCATTTTATCATTTTTTCAGTTACTACAAGCCCCTCGCATATCCCAGGACCTTTGTTCACCCCCTACTCAGTGACAACAATTAATTTTTTTTTATGGATTAGATTGCATGAGCTTGATATGTGCTGAGCCAAATTCTATTTCATATTTTTAAAGAGTTATCATGTATGGTTGTTGAAAATACTATTTTCTAATCCATCATGCATGCAAGAATGAGTTTTTTCAGCTGAGGTAGCCATGGAAGAGGAAACCGAGGGAGGGGTAATTGGAATAGAGGCCCAAGAATGCCAAGGTTCTCCATACATTTTGATGATGACTCACAAGAGATTGGCTAGTTGTTTCAGGCCATAGTTTTCAATTGGATTGGGCAAGGAATGGTCCAACCTAGGCCTAAAAGGCCTTCTTTTCGAGCTCCACAAGCCCCTAGTATTCATGTGCCCCTTCATATCTCATTGCAACCCGAGGTTCCCGAAAATGATGGATGACAAGAGATTGTCCACCTGACAATCTCCCAACATCATGGCTAGCCCAATTTATCCCTACCTACTTCCCCGCCTATTAACCCCATTGTCCAAGCTGCAACTGTTCACTCACCAGTTCAATCCTCTCATGCTAGAAAAAGGTTTAAAACTGAGGCCCACCATGCCCTTGATAAAGGAAAAGCCACTACTACCCCTTCATCACCCTCTAATGGCTCTGATAATTCTGTGTCTTCCCGGATGCATTTGAGGGATGATTTTTTTCTCGTGATCAGTGGGATTAGGCCTAAGGGCTCAGCGCAACCAAAGGAAAATTCAGGAAAATCAAATGGTGACAATAAAAATCAAGGAAAGATTGCATCTCAGAGTGGGAAATATGGTTTTTGAGTTTATTTTATTTTATCTATTGTTGATGACAGTTGACTTCAGGAATTTCTGAACAACATGTTTTATATTTTGGATATATGAGTAATGCATTTTTTAAAACAATGTCAAATATAATGAGATAAATTGTCAAATGTTAATGTGATGAGGGGAGTCACAAGGAGGGGTGTTTTTCTTAACTAACTAGTTATGTTATGATTTTTATGAGCTAAAGGGAGTCACAAGGGGTCCCACCTATTAGTTATTATTTATTTAAAAAAAAAAACTTATTATGATTTATGACTTTTCCCCCTTAACTAAAAGTTGGTTGATTTTTAGTTAATTTAACTAATGAGTGGTTCAACTACTTCAACCAAGTCTAATTTTCTTAAAGGAAAAAGGAAAGGAAGGAACAAAGGGAGAGATAAGGAGAAGCATAATAAGGTTTTCTCTTTGAGTTTATGTTGAGATAGTTCATGTTTCATTCATTCCTTAATCTATCACAAGCCTAATTCTATTTTATGATAGCAGGGTCTTATTGTAGACAACAACATTTAGGGTTGAATTACATCATTCAAACACTTGTCTTTTAGAGGTGTATATCTATCTTTGATAGTCTGTGTAGACTTGTTTGTTTGTGAATTAGTTTTCATAACTGACAAAGGCTATTGTGCAGAGTCGAGTTGGAAGCAATCTATGGCAAGGTGATCCAACTTTTAGAGTTCAGTTTTGGTTTTCTGTCAGAGGTCCTTTTGTATGTTCCATCGGGGATGTCTAAGTTTGACTTTGGTCCAAACTTTCTGTATGAGATTTTGTAAAGGGAATGACTCTTTGGTGAATTGGAATGAAATAAAGGATTTATTTATGTATAATTTGTATTGATTATCATCTTGGTGTGTTTACTTCTATCTCTACATTTATTTCAACAACTATTATATTCAGAAAATCGTATAAAAAGTGAATTTCCCACAAGCTTTTTATTTATAAAATACTAGCCTAAGAACTCATAATTAATACTTGTGAGTTAGGATGATATTTTGGTTGGATATAAACGTAGGGTGATATTCTTGTCTATTTTTCTTTAGCCAAGCAAAATCTAAAAATGCTTGAGTAAGATCATTTCATATCTTTCCCTCAACACATCCCAATGAGATCGAGGAAAGAGACACTGGTGTAATACTCTAGATTGAAGGAATTTTGCGCACAAAAGAAAAGATCTGTCAGCTCAGTCTAGTAGAATAATATCCCACTCATATTAGACTCTGCGTCGAATCCATTACCTTGTGTGAATCACAAAAAACTAAGGTAAGATTGGAAGATTTTTCAATTATAGTTAGTGAAGGAAGTAAAGATAGTAGTAAAAGTATTTAGAGTAGTGGAAATAGTACGCCGAGTCAGAATTAGATACTATTATCAAGAAATAATACCGCACAAAACCTGATGGCAGGGGTAGATCATACTTTAAGAATGCATGTCTTCCATGGAGTGGGGACATAGGATCCATAAAAACATTTTCTCATTTGTGAAAAAATATGGACCGTGAAGAATGTCTAGGATGATGATGTAAACTTTCATAGTTGGCAACGATATTCAGGGACCACGCATTATTACAATACATGAAATATCATACTACTACACCTATGAGACAAACTAGAACATTGGCATATGTAAGACAAGTTCTATTGAAATAGTTCCATAAGCCTAAGTTTGATTCACTTTTCATTATAGAGATGAAGGAGATCAAGCATATAGTGAATGAATCAGTGTGGGAACATGATCAAAGATTCAAGATACTGAAGGATCGACCAACTTTCCATATTCTAGATGAACAACATAGGGAGTGGTTTATTGTAGGATTGTTTCTGCATATATGATTCCTTTTGATGCAATAGAATATTGTGTTGCAGTCAAAAGCCTTATAAATTGCTATGAAATTGGAAGCATCCCCTGCAAGAGAAAATGGCACAGGGATGGCTTAAGTTCAGTCATAGTTAGAAGCACTGACTATTCAGTTGCAATAACTTGCAAAAGGAAAAGAAAAGTATGAGAATGTCTGGTGTGTCACATGTAGAACAAAAGGCCATCTTAAGAACGAGTGTCCATATTTTAAGGAGTATCTCGCTACATGAGCCCCAAACGCTTTAGGATTTTGTTGATGCAAAAGTATTAGAGTACTCCAAGAAACGTATTCTGTAATTTTTTTAAGTCTGTTGGACATGATGAAAAGGAGTGTTGTGCACTAGATTTGATGAGAGAGAGCACTACAGACGCATACCAAGTCAAAATGAAAGAAGGACCCAAAGGAGGAGTATTGCAATACAATACACTAACATGTTATAATCAAGGAGAACAAGGAGGATTCAGAGGATGGCGGAGAGGAGGATTTGTTAGAGGAAGAGGCCCTATTATATGCTATAATTGTAATTATCCTGATCACTTGGCGCAATACTGCCCGAATCCTTGTATGCCATGTACTTATTGAAGACAATTATACCATGTGATGGAATACTATCCACAACTAATCACAAAGTGGAAAGAAAAGAGGAACACAAATGTATATATGATAGCATCATAGGTGTGCGATGAAAAACCCTAGATAGCAGGGATTATGCATGGAGGACCAATAATCAGAGATGATGCGGCGAATAAAGGAAATAGGATCCACCAGTGGGTTAGGAAAGCAAAAAAAACTCTTCCATTTTTAATCCTACAAAAGATAAAGACACCTCTAAGAAAGAAAGTGATAGGAGAAAAATGGATAACATCGACTTATACCACACCACCTTTGTATGATAGACTACCATTATATGACATATCTTTGGTCTATGATCACGTAGATATAGAAAGGCAAGTTGATAAGGTAAGCACTTTGAAAAGTTTCCTAAAAATATTTTTAGAGCTAATGAACGATGTGACTATGTTGAATTCAATGCGCATAATAATCATTCATTGTGTGCATGATAGAGAAGAAGTTATTGTACAATGATCAATTAAACAAGTACATCGAAAGAGAAAGAAGAATAGGGTTTTTTGTCATAGTGTGCAGATAGGAGAATACAACATGGAAAATATCATTGTAGACCTAGCATCGGATGTGAATGTCTTTTCGAAGCAGACTTGGGAAACAATGGGAAAATTGAATCTAATTTGGTCACTTATTCAATTAAGATTAGCGAATCAGTGTAAGATCATTCCGATTGGAAGAATGTTAGGGGTGACTATTAACATTGATGGAGTGCACCGTATAGCTAACTTTGAAGTAATTGAGATAGTATATGAAAACACACCTTATACAACATTGTTAGGACTTGATTGGGATTTTTACAACCAAACCTTGATATATCTGAAGAAGAAACAAATTGTCTTTGAATAAAGATATTGGAAAGTTGTTGCGCCATTGGATCCCACAAAGGAAAGAGTATTTGTAGAACCAACTAAGGGGAAAGAGATTGATAGCATGTATAATGTGATTGCGTAGATGGATAATTATGTGAATCCTACAACTGGCAGTGAACTAAGTTGTAAAAGTATTAGTTCTTGCGAGTCGGACTCAAAAGAGGCATTGGAGAATTGGAAGTAGAGATTGCATGAAGTATTGACAAGATGATGTTCTTACATTACCCGCGTGTTATGATGGAGTGGAAATGAGGTATGTGATCTACCCAAGTATGATGGAATAAAAACAATAGACTCTTTTATAAAGGAATTTTAATTGCAATTACCAAATCAACAAAGAATTTTATCTTTAGATGTTGCATTGAAAGCAAATTCTGCAAGATGGTGGATTGCACATAAGGAAAAAATTGAGGATTGACAATAATGCAAAAGGTTATTACATGTCAAATTTGGAGCAGGAAAAAAATATGTTGTGTTGAAGTATACATGGTTGAGTTGTACCTCGAAGCATGTTACACAATTTATTATGACATGGAGTAAAGTACTGAAAAAAGAATGGATGCACCTATTTATACACACCTTGGACACAATCTCAAATAATTCATATTTAGAACTGGAAGTGCATAGAGAGACAACGGATTGGGAAGATTTTATTCATAATTTAAAAGTTACATTCATATTTGAATATGAGGCCTCTTCAATAGATACAAACATGTGGGTGATTAAGGAAAATGTTTTCACATCAAAAGACTCGACATAACTAGTACCTGTATGTAGTGTGGATAGATATTCTATGACATTTAGAGAATTTTTAGAATGTATAATGTCACTAGAGAGGACAAGGAGGACGAAGATCCAAGAAACTTGCAAATTCTAGAAACTGAAGGAGAACGCACAATAGAAGGTCTAGAGCTTGAATTAGTTGTGTATGTAAAGCCATTAAGAGGACACAAAATAAACATTGGTACAAAGGATAAACCCAAGTTTGCGAACATAGGAGACTATTGGAGTGATGAAACTATTGAGAAGATACCAGATTTGTTGTGGGCATACAAGGTGTTAACGGGTAAATCGATATATGTGGACATGAACTAATCCCCCTAGATCCACCTAGATCTAGAACAAAACAAGATGAAACACGACGCTTTCCCTAGGTTTCAATCATTGATTTTAACTACCAAAGAAGGAATAGATGGTATACCTTATGAATTGCTTCCTTATGTCTTTGTTGATCCTGCCTTACTCCGATGTTCCTATGAGTTCAAATCTGCAATAACACAAATCAACCAATGTGAAAGAAACAATAGTGAAATTCAATGACAACCTAAACATGTGATCAAGGAGTCATGTAATAAAATATCAATCATTTTATGGGAAAGAGACGTGCCACCGTATTTTATTAATGAAAGGTAGAAGATACAACCGAATCGCCTTGATGTCGCAATTTCCATTTCAGTGGCCTCTTGTTTTGACACACACATACACCTCTTCCAACATTTGCATGAAGATTTCTCTCAAAATCTTGATGGATGAATGGAGACCTCAAGCATCACTTGAAATAGGATCCTTCATACAGTATTCAACCTATTCTTTCTTCAGTCTATATGCTTCTTTATGCTTGTACCTCTAACCTATTCCATGAGAAGCCTATCATTATATAGGGAAAGCTGAAGTGGTAAAAGAGATGAGGATGATCCCATCAAATCAGAGAATTTAGTAGGATCGTAACCATACAGAGACCACCTCATATTTTCAGAAGATTCCACTTCTAGAAGCTGCTAGAACTTCTTTCCTTTTTAGTTTTAAAGCATCATCGTGACCTGCCTATATAGGAGCCTGTGGAAATATCATAGGCTAGCTATAGTGAAGAATGCAAAAAACAGGGATTTCCGCATTGTGTAAAGGGATCAACCTGCGGTGGCCTTCCAAAAATTCATCATGCAAGGGTGGAAAGAGGTTGCTTTTCTCAGGCAAAATATTATATTGGGAACCTGAACACATGTTTATGTAATCATCATTAGGGTGACCAAAATAATGTGTAACACAAGCACCTTTTCCTGACTACATTTTCAGAGATGAAATGGATTGTTGGAGAGATAGGAGAGAAGAATATCTCTTTGAAGCCAAATTCTATGCCAGTAAAGAAGGTACTATACTGATTGAATCCAGTACTGTATAAGAAGAAGGTAAGAGCCTAGATAGATAGGATGCTAGAAGTGAGAATTATTAAACATGTCATATAATCAGAGTGGATTAGTCTAATGGTAGTCAAGGATAAGAAGATAGGGGGAATATGAATGTGCATAGATTTGAGGAAATTGATTGATGCATTTTTACATGATTCATTCCTGACTCCATTTATAGATGAAGTATTGGAAAATGTAGGAGGACAAGAAGCATATTTATTCACTGATGGATTTTCATGGTATCAGCAGATAAATATTGCATAGGAAGATAGAAATAATACCACATTTGTGAAAAAGATGGGGATGCTATCAATAAACAATTATATCATTTGGATTAAAGAATGAACAACCAGTATTCTATAGGGTGGTTGTAGCAACGTTTAAATATTTTATTCATAAGTTCCTAGAAGTATACTTGGATGACTGGACAATATTTGGTTTGCTAAAAAACCATGTGGAAACTCTATGTTTGATGTTGCATAGGTGCACGAAGTTTCAGATATCTTTAAATTTGAAGAAGTGCATTTTTTGTGCCCCATTTGGTATCTTATTGGGCCATGTAGTGTGTAAGCTAGGACTATTGGTGGATCCTAGGAATTTTGTTGTAATTGTTGATTTTCAGTGCAACAGTTACAAGAAACATTGGGTCATATAGGCTATTACAAAAATTTCATTAGGGGGTATGCGCAGATTACAACCCCGTTGGAGAAATTGTTGAAGAAGGAAGTAAAATTTCAGTGGAATAAAGAATTTCATAAGAGTTTGGATACTTTGAAGAAAAAGTTGGTTACTACATCGATTTTATATTCCCAGATTGGAAGAAGGAGTTCCATGTTCATGTGGGTGTGTCACATGTAACATTAGGTGTAGTTATAGCATAGCATGGAGAAGGAGATTTAGACCATCTGATTTCATTTTCTAGCATGAAGTTGTCAACTATGGAACATAACTATACTACTATAGAGAGTGAGGGATTGGCCATGGTATATGCACTACAAAGTTTAGACATTATTTGTTGGGTTCTCACTTTAAGATGTATACAGATCATTATGTGCTTAGATACTTGGTCAATAATCCAGTGTTGTTGGAAGGTTGGTTGTTGTCATTGATGTCAACCCTAGCCATTGGATTTTGGACTTCAAATTTGATCGAAGTAGATAGACATGAAGGAAATTACACATGCATATACAAAAACCATGGATGGATAGTATAAGTCATGTTGCTTCCGGTGGTATGTGGCAACTCACATGGATCCTCATGATTGAGGAGAAATGAATTTTTGAAGATGACAATGTGAGTTGAAGAAGAAAATACATGTCGGCCCTAATGTTAAAAGGAAGTGACATAAAGGGTATAAATACATACAATTATACATTCATTTTAAACACACATAAATTTTTCCATGAACAAGGAGATATAAGTTGAATTTCAGAGGAAATATGAAGTAAAGAAGGCTGAATTTAAAGGGAGGATGAAGTCTTTTGCTGATGTGTTCTAAGGTATGTTATTTACAAGTCATATCACCATTTTTCATTATAAATTTTTTTCTATAACAATTCAGAGGGTGAAATTCAGAGGATATTGAGAATAAATACCTAGGTACTTGTGGTAAAATTTTCATCTCTTTATTCGCTATAATTTTGGAGATACACTCTGTGGAAGATAGGGTTTTTGACTAGTCCTGAAGCTAGTGATAAACATGTGGTCCTGGTAAAAAATTCATAATGTCTTCATAGAGAATCCAAATGATGTGAGACCAATTGCATTGGAAATAGTATGGGTTGTAGTTTCTTGTGCACTAATTTCCGAATCTTATGTTAAATATTGAGCGCAGGGAATTATGTACAAGTTATCTCTCCTGAATAAACCATAAATGAATAAGGCCTCCATTTTCTCTATAAATCCTTTTCTGGGAGGATTCAAGGAGTGAAACTTAGAGGAGTTTCAGAGAATACATTGAGTAATATTATATACAGGATCAGAGTATTCCAAGAAGTGAATAATTGCAGAAGTTGAAGAAGTCTCGGGAAGCATTATTCGGTTCTATGTGATGGTTGGTTGATGGTGATAATTTAATGTAAAGTTTTATTATATATCATATATTCTTGGGTGAAAGGAAGGGGAAAGGATGGAGAGGTCAACCCTCTCTTGATATTGGAGGATTGTATCTTCCTTTTGGAGGTTTATCCCTCCCTTTATATTTGGAAGTTGTAGCTTCCCTTGGAATTCATTACTTCCCTTGAAAAATAACTATTGATTATTTCTCATATATTGTGCATGGTGTACTGTGGTGTATTGGTGTAATTCTTCTACTATTGTTCATTTCTCATTAGATATAATTGAATATATAATCTGGTTGAAGTATAAATTGATTTTTTTTTTTTAATTCTACTTGATATTGGTTCACCCCTCTCTTAGTATCAACAATTGGTTTCAGAGTGGTTTACCTTCAGTTCAGTTTAACCACTGGAAGGAAGATCCTAAGAAGAAATGGAAGAAAACATTCCAAATGGGATTCCACCATTTGATGGAAGCAATTTTGAATACTAGGGTAATAGAATGGAAACTTACTTGAAAGCTCTTGGGGCAGATGTTTGGTTCTCATTTGCTTCAGGATACAATGCTTTGAAGAAACCAAAGACTGCAGTTCAGAAGGAAGCAAGAAGGAACAACAAATTCACAATAGATACCATCATGGATGGATTGACATATTCAGTAAAATCCAAGGTGGGATCATGTGCATCAGAAAAAAAGATTTGGGACAAGATACAAGACCTTTATGCAAGGGAAGAAGCAGAAAAAAAAGAAGTTGAAGCAAATTACAACATCTTAGATTTTAAATAAGCAAACAGAGGTGATTTTTTTTTCTTTAATTGTGAAGTAGTAGGAAATATTGAATTTGAATTTCCTTATCCAAGGATTAAAATATATTATACTGAAGAATAAAATTCCAATGAAGAAGAATAAAATCATGAAGCAGAAACGATTCAACAAGAAGATGAGAATCTTAAAAAATTGAAGCATGTTGAGATTGAAAATAACAAGCTCAAAAACACACATAGAAAACTAAGAAGTGAATTGGGTAGTTGTGAAAATAAAATTGAAAGATTGAAGACACAATTAGAAGACTTTGAGAAACTAAGAGAAGAAACCATTTCCTTTAAAACTCTACTCGAAGAAGCAAGAAGAATAGGAGAATTAAGGAATGTCCAATGATGCAGAAAGAAGAAGATTTTGAGAAACTTGAACAATAAGTTGTCTCATTGAGGAAGAGCTTGAGAAACACTCAAGTGCCAAAAGACTTAACGCATATTGGATTCATGGGTGAAGCTTCATAAAAAGAATATGCAAATACCAACAAGAAGGTTGAAGAAATCTCTACACAGACAATTGATGAGAAGTGGACCAGCTTACTAGAAAGAAGGAATGATTACAAAAGAGATGAATATCCAAGAAGACCTCCTACCTTCAGGAATAAAACAAGATTCAATTAGTATGAAGGAAACTACATAAGATTAGATAATGAACCCGGATGGAACTACATCACAAAGAAGTTCACTTACTCCCAGGTATCAAAACGTTTTCTTGGTCATTTTTATACTTGCAAAAATTTTGGACATAAGGCAATTAATTGCAGAATCAATGAAAGGAACAACTATGCAAGAAACATGAATGGTGTAAATAGAAGATATGGAAACAATCGTGGATTTGTTAACAAAATTTATAATTCATTTCCCCCATTGATGGACAAAAATATTGTATTCTACAAATGTAATTATCTTGGTCAGAAAGCATTATATTGCAGATATATGAATGAATATGCTCCTATGGAAAATTTCCCTATGCCAACCACAATATGGATAAGGAAAGAGATTCGAAACAATGAATATTGTCTAATAGCATTGACCTCTGAAGAATGTAAAGAAGAAGATGAATGGTACATAGATAGTGGATGTTTTTCACACATGACCGAGGATCAAGAAAAATTCATCGGCTTGAAGTGAAAGGGTGGCAATGTTGCATTTGGAGATGACTCATTTGCTAAAATACTTGGAAAAGGTGTAGTAGAGATTGGAAGAAAAAATGTAAGAGAAAAGAATGTCCTATTGGTTGAAGACTTGAAGCATAATCTACTCAGTGTTAGTAAAATGTGTGATCAAGGATATACTCTCACGTTTGACTCACAAAGATGAAAAATCAAAGAAGAAGTTTCAGGAAGATTGGTTGCAACTGCAACAAGAATACCAAGTAACATACACGTCCTAGATCCACGAAAAAACTACAAGGAAGAAAGATACCATAAAAATGTTGTGTTATTAAGTGTTATATGTTCAGGGGGAGCAGCCCCAAAGAAGAGAGTTACATTTTTCCATTGAAATCAGGGGGAGAAGCCCCACCCTTTTCTATTCATGTCAAAGGGGGAGAGAAATTGGGATCATTATGACAGGGGGAGCATGAGTGTTTCCATCAATGACAAAGGGGGAGATTGTTGGAAGATTGGTTGTTGTCATTGATGTCAACCCTAGCCATTGGCTTTTCGACCCAACAGTTGATCGATGTAGATAGACATGAAGGAAATTACACATGCAGATACAAAAAACATGGATAGAAAGTATAAGTCATGCTGCTTCCAGTGGTATGTTTCACGTCACGTTGATCCTCACGATTGAGGAGAATTGAATTTTTGAAGATGACAATGTAAATTGAAGCAGAAACTACATGTTGGCCCTAATCTTAAAAGGAAGTGACATGAAGGATATGAATACATATCATTATACATTCATTTTAAGAACACACAATTTTTTCAATGAAAAAGGAGATATAAGTCAAATTTCAGAGGAAATATGAAGTAAACAAGGCCAAATTTCAAGGGAGGATGAAGTCTTTTTGTGATGTGTTCTAAGGTATGTTATTTACAGGTCATATCACCATTTTTCGCTATAATTTTTTTTTCTAGAACGATTCATATGGTGAAATTCGAAGGCTATTGAGAAGACATATCTAGGTACCTATGGTAAATATTTCAGCTCTTTACTTGCTATAATTTTAGAGATACACTCTGTGGAAGATAGGGTTTTTTACTAGTCCTGAAGCTAGTCATAAACATGTGTTCCTAGTAAAATAGTCATAACATCTTCATAGAGAATCCAAATGACATGAAACCATTTTCATTGGAAAGAGTACGAGATTTGTTTTCTTGTGTACAAATTTCATAATCGTATGTTAAACATTGGATGCAAGGCATTCTGTAAAAGTTAGCTCTCCTGAATAAACTAGAATTGAATAAGGTCTACCATTTTCTCTATAACTCTTTTTCTGGAAGGATTCAAGGAGTGAAACTTGGAGGATTTTTAGAGAATACATTGAGTAATATTATCTATAGGATCATATTATTCCAAGAATTGAATAATTGTAGAAGTTGAAGAAGTCTCATGAAGCATTATTAGGTTCTATGTGATGGTTGGTTGATGGTGATAATTTAATGTAAAGTTTTATTATCTCTCATATATTATTGGGTGGAAGGAAAGGAAAATGATGGAGAGTTCAACTGTCTCTTGATATTGGAGGATTTTATCTTCCTTTTGAAGGTTTATCCCTCCCTTTATATTTGGAGGTTGTAGCTTCCCTTGGAATTCATTACTTCCCTTGAATAATAACTATTGATTGTTTCTCATATATTGTGCATGGTGTATTGTGGTGTATTGGTGTAACTCTTCTACTATTGTTCAGTGTTCATTAGATATAATTGAATATATAATCCAATTGAAGTATAATTTGAATTTTTTTTTAAATTGTATTTGATACTAACTCACCCCCCTCTCAGTATCAACATTTCAGGGGGGGAATATGTAGATGGTTGTTACTATTCCAAGATAATGAATTTGAAGTAATTGTGAAGCCAATAAATTTGAACTCGGGACTTGATAATTTGTTGCACTTACTATCCAGAGAAGATGCATGAAACTTGGATGACAGTTTACAGATGCAAAATTATTTATAGTACAAATGGTTGATGACTATTTTGCAGACATAGTTAAGTTCTTGAGTACATGAGTAGCCCCACTAGATTTTACAATTGCTCAAAAGAAGAAGTTAGTAGTGAAGGTAGTAGGCTACCAACTAATAACAAGAAATTTGTACAAGTTATTCGCATATGGTATTCTGCGACGATGTGTATTAGATCATGAAATACATATGATATTATCGGGGGAACGTGAAGGGGTTGCAGGAGTTCATTATGTAGGAAAACCAACAACTCATAATATTTTGTCCTAGAGCACACACTGACGAAGATGTGTAATGTAAGTTGAGATGACTATGACTTAAGGATTCCAATAGTGTTATGGGCGTATAGGACTACAAGTAAGAAGTTGATAGGAAATGCCTCATTCATAATAGTGTATGGCCAAGAAGTTGTTATTGTAATATCCCCATTATAATCCCCAGTTTAATTAATGCTTATGTGGATATAATGTGTGGCTATGACCAAGTGATGTAATATGTGAATTGTATCTCTATGTTTTAATAATAAAAAATTGATGCTAGCTACTAAGGGGACAAGGAAAAGAAATGGGGGATGAATCAATACACAAGAGAGGTAAGTCTCTAGGATAATGGCCAAGAAGGGTCAAAGGGGGAATTACCCATGTATATTAATTCAACCCATTTTTCCTAAATTTTCTTATTGTATACGAACCTTCCAATTTCTGATTGAATGTTCCCAAAGTTAATCATTGAATACATGTAAGAGGGTGGGTGTGAGTGGTCACATCCCAAAATTAATGGGCACATGGGGGTTGAGTACAATTAGCTTCGAGAAGAGTGTTAGTTAAGAAAGGAAAGACACAAGAGAGGAAATTTGTATGGGTTGGGAAGAAACTTGGAAGCGTTTTAGTAAGTCAAGCTTTGTGCATGGGTAAAGAGGAGAGAGCAAGAAAGAGAGCTTGGAGATGGTGCAACTATGGAGGGAAAATTTTGGAGAATAACTGGAGAGTAACTAGAGAGAAATGGAGCTAGAGAGCTGAAGAGCCATGTTGTCAGGCTTAAAGAGTGAACTCGTGTGTGATTTTCACTAAAACAACAAGTGTTGTTGTTGGTTTGTTGATAGGTTTCCTAGAAGGAAGTTACCTTGAATTACCAATTGGGATATTCCTAGATACCTATGCCAAAGAGACCCTGATAAACTAATGGAACATTCCTTTTGTTATATCTGATAAATGGATGGTGTATCCCTTGGGTTAACCCTGATAAATTTATGGTACATCCCTTGGGCTATCATTGATAAATGGATGGTACATCCCTAGGGTTATCCCTGATAAATAGATAGTACATCCCTTGGGTTATCCATGATAATTAAATGGTGCATTCCTTGGGTTGGGAAGGTGAGGAGGAAGAGAGATGGTAGAAAAAATTGGATAGTTGTAGGATACTATCAGTTGGATTATGAGTTTTATGAGATGTGAGTGGACTATGAGAGACCACCTTCTTTTGTGGAATACTAGCCTCATCTTGGGGGTGACTGGTTGTTGAGATTTGGAGCAATCAGACTATGGTTGGGTGGAACATCCATCCCAAGTAGCTGGTTGCACAATTATATGTTAAAGATAAGTGTTTTACCTTGTATTGAGTTATTTCATGTGTTATTGTTGTGCATGAACTTTTTGTAAATGAGAATGACTTATATGTTTTTCTAATGAGTGGTTTAGATGCATTTCACGTTGATTATTAGAATTCTTTATATGAATATGTTTTATGGTTATAGATAGTAGCTAAATCTATTTTAAATTTGTAGTTGTAAGCTACAAGAAATTGGCTAACAATAAAAGAATTACATAGTTAGCAAAAGTTTCATTTTTAATGTGTATTATGCACCATAATGTTCTTCAGTTGAGCTCGGGAACATTATATTATGGTATTAGAGTTGTAATTGAAATATTTTTTTCATGGCGTGACCCATCCATGGTGGTTGGGTACGTTACAAATGGGTATCAGAGTTTTAATTGAGAGATTTTTTTCGTGGCGTGACCCAACCATGGTGGTTGGGTATGTTACAAAGTGGTATCAGAGCCCAGTTTTCAATGTTGAGCCTAGATGCGTTGCGTTAGAAAAACATTGAAGTGGAAATTCGGAGAGAATTAATTTTGGGGTATGTTTGCAACTTTTTTTTATTAAATTACTATAGTAAAATTGAGAAAATTTCATGAGTAATGTGAAGAATTGAGCCTCTTTGGAAATTCAAACATAAAGAAAAATTAGAAAAATTTGGGTATTTTTCCATATGATGACGTCGAGATGACATGGAGGCCACATGTTAGCTGATGTGGTAGAATAAAAATGGGTAATTCCATGGTGGTAGGTACATGTTGGATGGGATAACCATTGACAGGTGATATGGAGCCATGTGGCAGGCCAACTATCAGTCCCACAAAAATGTGGTAAGATCTTGGAATTTGTCTAAGTGTTAAGCTATTGTGATTCTGGATAGATGGATGATTAAGTGTTGGGACTTCTCGGACGGACTTGTGAAAGGAAGTTATAAGTTTCTGAGTTTGGGTAGATGGAAAAATGGATAAGTATTGGGAATTATCGGAAGGAATTATGAAAGGAAATATTACAAGATTATGAGTCCACATGTCCGTAAGTCTGCAGAGATGGAAAAAATGGTGAAGTGTTGAGACTTCTCAGACAGACTTATGAAAGGAAGGTTAAAATATTATGAATCCGCGAGTCTGTGAATCCGCAAAGGAAAAAGAAGCTAAGTGTTGGTGGTGGGTTCATGGAAGGTATGAAGAAGAGATATGACTAGATTCACATTGAATCCATTAAAATTGATCGACAACAAAGATCTAATCAATAAATTATCAGCCGGTTGTGGAGCATTGATACTATGTTGCACGTGCTAATGAATATTACTTCACTGTTTTGCTACCACAATTTTCATATCAGATCTTGGATTGGAGCACATGAATATTCGTTGGAAAGGTCTTGAGGAGTAGAAGAGATCTGTCAACTCAAAATTTCAATTTAGTCATTATATTTTCTTAAAGTTATACAATTGAATTATGTAGCGGAAAAAGAGTGGAAACTACAACTTGTAATTGTTGTAACTATTCACTCAAAACTCAGATTGAGGCATGAGGACATCCATTGGAATTTTTTTTTAAAAATGAATGCATTTAAGGAATCCTACTTGAGATTAGTTTTTTAATATTATTCATAATTTAAAATGAAAAATGACATGTAATCTAAATTGATAAATATTTTGCAATATGCTTAATTCTAACAACAATTATTGCATGCAAATTCTTGCAGAATTAGAGATACAAAAAAGTAGACTTTAGTTCCTACATGAGAACTAGAGTTATGCAATATGCTCAAGGGTTTTACAACCATTAATAATAAATTGGAGGTCTACATACCATCATGGATAGGCAGTGGACTATAAATATGAGAATCCTGCAAAAAGAAGTGGAAATCTATAGGGTCAATAATGAGAGGATCATGAAGGATCAAGAAGAGATACTTAAAATCTTAAATATGCTACAAAATAAAGTTAACAAGGACTCTGGAACCAAACAAGCAACTATTTTTAGACAAGTATCAACATCAAGATCCCTATAAAGTAGCTAGAGAGGTAGTGGGGGGGGGGGGGCNNNATTCAATGTAAGGTGGACTAGGTCCACTATATTAATAAATAAGGTCCACTATGGTAGTTAGATACAATAAATGGGTAGTTAGATATAATAAATGTAAGAGGACTTCTTAGAAGGTTCTACTTCTAGAAGATTCCTCCTCTAGAATGTTCTTAGGTAATGGTAGCACTATATAAAGGGGTTCAAGCAATGTAAGGGGACATGAAGCGAATTAGTGTATTTGGAGTGGTAGCTCAATAGGAGGATGCCCCCTTGAAGAGTCAAGTGAACATGAGAGGATCCCTTCCATAATATGATCCATTGTACGATGTTGCCCTACCTAAGGGTTTGGTAATAATAAAGTGTGGTTTATTTTATCTTGATTTGTGGATCTATTGTATATTCAGTATTTGTGGTGATTATATTTTAATATCTATTCAGGTTCTTAATAAGTGGTATCAGAGCACTTTCCTTGACAGACAATGTGGGCAAATATTTTTTATTTTTGCAGATTTTGTTTCGGAGAAGAAAAAAGAGGGCCACGAAATTCTCAACGTTTTTGGTATATTTATTTGCACAATTTGCAGAAACATGTTGTATATCTGATTTCCTCTCAGAAAAACACTCAAGTTGAAAAGCAAAATCATCCAAAACGGAGTCCGGGAAGTCAAGATATTGAAGTTTTAAAATCTGCAAATTTTCAGGATTTTTTCCGCGGACGACGGCGAGATTTTTTTTATTTATGTATCATTTGGAGGATGAATTTTCCCAAATAAGTTACAGATTTGAGTTCCTCTCACAATTTCACCAAATTTCAAAAAACAAATCAGCCGAAACAGAGTCCGGGAAGTGAATTTATGAGCATTTTAAATTCAGCAGTTTTTTAGGGTTTTTCTGGAAAACGCCGCGATTTTCCGCAGTAAGTTATTGTTATATTTTTTGGATTTTTTCATGATGGATGTGGGACCAGAGAGTTAATAGGGTGATAAAATGGATATTTCCTCTCAAACCCTCAAAGTAATTCTTGAAGCATTCAAATCCCAATTGTTTGACAAATTGGATGCCTTTGTAGATGGCCTCATAGACGACCTCAATGATAATTTTCATAGTATTCAAGATTCATTGGATAATATGCAGGAGATATTTCTTATGGAGGACATCAAGGATGAATATAATCAAGAAATATATTCTTGGTATGATCTCGAGGCCGATTGCGATAATTGGTACATGGATAGTTGTCATTTTGGGGATGACAACCACTTCCATATTTTATTGGATGACTCTACTCCACCTTCTGTAGAGAACATGAATGTCCCACATCAGGAGCTAGTTACCAGCGTTTAGTCTGCATATTTTGCAATGGTATTGTTCCTTCCAGATTCATCTTTGATCCTCTCCCACTATGTGGATGAATAGTCTTATTTGGATCCACATGATAGGTGTCAGTATTGGGAGCATCATTTTCAGTTGGTTATTGGGTGCCGATATCTTCTGTGTGGAGTTCACATGAGCACTTGACCATGGGACCCTGGTTTACAATGGTGGTTGGACTAATTCAACATGGTGGATTTCCTTTCTACATGGGACCTTGGCTCTCCAGTCTTCTTCGACATTATGGTCCACAATTATCCATGGGACCCTGGTATATGATTGTACATCAAGCATTGAGGACAACGCTTTAATAAGGGTAATGGAATGTAAGGTAGCTAGAGAGGTAGTGGGGGGGTCCAGAGGGCCCATAGTGATGATAGTGGAGACCATTCAATGTAAGGTGGACTAAGTCTACTATATTATTAAATAAGGCCCACTATGGTAGTTAGATACAATAAATGGGTAGTTAGATATAATAAATGTAAGAGGACTTCTTAGAAGGTTCTACTTCTAGAAGATTCCTCCTCTAGAATGTTCTTAGGTAATGGTATCACTATATAAAAGGGTTCAAGCAATGTAAGGGGACATGAATAGAATTAGTGTATTTGGAGCAGTATCTCAATAGGAGGATGCCCCCTCGAAGAGGCAAGTGAATAGGAGAGGATCCCTTCCATAATATGATCCATTGTACAATGTTTCCCTACCTCAAGGGTTTGGTAATAATAAAGTGTGGTTTCTTTGATCTTTATTTTTGGATCTATTGTGTATTCAGTATTTGTGGTGATTATATTTTTATATCTATTCAGGGTCTTAACAATCCCATAGAAAAAGAGATGATCATGGGAATGATAGGAAATCAAGAAGAATGAGTATACTCCATAATTTTCTAGGGAATTCAACTAGAATAACCCATGCATGTTTAGGTCAAGGGAGTATCCCAAGTGTGTCTCATGTGATGAGGCAATGGAGAATACCTAAGGAATACATATTGCAGGGTGAACTCAGGAAGATTAAGCCACCAAATTTCAATGGTGAGAACAGGAAGAGGCTTGGCTATTGAAAATGAAGAAATATTTCCAACTACATGATTACCCCTTCAAGATAGAATCTATAATTTCTACCTACCACTTGCAAGGAAAGGAAGACATGTGGTGGGATCAGCTTAAGCAAGCCAAGAACCTTGATGAGAAAAGAATCTCATGGAGAAAGTTCAAGGGATATTTCCAAGAGAAATATGTGTATGAGAATTACTATGAAATAAATATGAAAGATATCTTTGAACTCAACTCGGGAACCATTATAATGGAGGAATATGAGAAGTGGTTCTTTGAATTGTTGAAGTATGTTGACTTCATCAAGGATGAGAAGGTCAAAATACAAAGGTTTCTAAGTGGGTTACCCTCTTTATACATGGATGCAATTCAATATGACAACCCCAAAAGCTTGGAGGAAACCATAAGGAGAGAAAAAACATTTGTATGAACATCGCAAAGGAAGGTCAATTTTCCAGAAATATTGGAATGAAAAGATGAAGGATAAGAAGGATCAAAGGAAGACAGGTTTTAAGCCACCCTTTTTCAAGAATAATTCCCAAGAAAATCAACAAAGTCAAGTCTCCCAAGATGAACACAAGAATCCATATTCATTTGGAAAAAGGCCAAGGAAACAACCAATGCAATGTTGGGGATGTGGGGGAAATCATATATATAAGGATTTCCCTCACAAAGGAGAGAGAATGAGAATTGTCCACAACATTCAAGAGGCTAAAACAATGGAAGACATGGGGAGGAGCATGCCAAGGATTTATGCATCCTTACAAAACAAGCAGATAGAGTATCAATCTCCCATGATTAAAGTGGAAGGTAAGATCAATAATGATCCTATAACAATTTTGATTGATTCCAGAGATATCCATAGTTACATAAGTGATAACATTGTTGAAATATTTCACTTGCAAAGAAGGTTCATGGGAATGAAAAATGATGAAAATGAGACCGTATAATGAAGGTTCATGCAAACGTGGAGGATGCCAAATATTATGATGGGACGGTAGGCATCCTTGAGTCTTGAAAACCTCGCATATTGTCAAGGCATGTGTCTCATCTAACCATGTCAAATTTCGATGCATACAGGAACAATTTGAAGAAATTTCAACATTGGCACCATTTAGTGCTCACCATGAGGTGTCAATGGATGATGTTGGTGATGGGTGTGTTGGATGATGTTCCATGACATTTCAAGAGAGTTTCAACAAAGAATTATATAGATGGGAATGAGGAATGATGAAAATGAGATGACATGATGAACATTGATGCAACTATGGATGATCTCAAATATTATGCGAGGACATCAGGCATCCTTGAGACTTGAAACCTTCACATACTATCAAGGCATGTTTCTACTCTAACCATGTCAAATTTTGATGCATACAGGTACAATTTGAAGAAATTTCAACGTTCACCCCATTCATTGGTCATCGTGTGACATCGATGGATGACATTGGTGATGGGCGTGTTGTTCGAAGATGTTCCATGACATTTCAAGAGATTTTCGAAAAGTATTCTACAGGTAAGAATTATGACAAAGGATGACAATGAGACTACATGATAAACGTTGATGAAAATGTGGATGATCTTAAAGATTATGTGAGGACGTTAGGCAATATCCTTCAATATTGATACCTTCACATACTGTTAAGTCATGTGTCTAGTCTAACCATGTCAAATTGCGACGCCTGCAGAAACAGTTTGAAAAAATTTCAACATTATCCCCATTCACTGCTCATCGTGTGGCAATGGTGGATGACATTAGTGATGGACATGTTGGAAGACATTTGATGGGTGTTATATATGCACTAAAAACACAGTAAAAACCCTCAATTAAATTGTCAACCCTGGGTAAGTAAACTTAGAGTTGTAGCAAAATATATGCCAAAGGTAGAAGGTTGGTAGGATTATAATCTAACTAATGAAGGAAGCTATCTAAGTCTAATCTACTTAAGCAAAGCTATCCAATGAGAAAAACCTACTAAGTAATTTGAAACTAGGTAACCTAAGTACTTTTGGGCCAAGGGTCGATGGATAGTTCCTAAGAAAGAAAATGAAAACTCTATGTAAAGAAAACTAGTTTAACAATAATCAAAAGCAAACTACTCAGCATAATAAGCAAATGAAAAAAGAAAACTATTTTAACTTGCCAACCTACATTCAATGAGAAACTACCCTATGAAAGAAAATAAATAAGCAAGTAAGCAAAAGCACCTATCTAACCTATTAAAGAAAATAGACAAGCACCAAAGACACCTAACTAACCTACTAAAGAAAAAGACAAGTAAACAAAGGCACCTAACTAACCTACTAAAGAAAAAGACAAGTAAGAAAAGGAAACTAACTATTGCAAGCAATCAAAGTAAAACTTCTCATTGAACAACTGTCTAGCCTAAGAGGCAAGTGGACTAAATGCTTAATGCAAAACTATTTCTAATGCGTGAAAGGAAATCTAAGAGGCAATTGAACTAAATGCTCAATGCAATGCATGAAAGGAAATCTATTCTATTGAAAGAAAGAAATACTAATGACTAATTCTTAATCTATGATAAACAAACTACTATCTAATCTATCAAAGCAAAGTCTATCTATCCTACAACAACAAATAAGACTATTTTCTAAACTATGAAAGCAAGAAATTATATCTATGAAAGCAAAAAAACTATTCTTTAACCTATGACAATTCAAATATAATGTTGGTGGTTGTGTGAATGCCTTCGGTGGTGATGGATGATATCTCGATGACACTTGAAAACAAAGGACAATTCCAATGGTATAAGCTCAACACTAATCTCAATGGAAAAATGAAAGGTGTGGAGTAAACAATCCAATGAAAACTTAGCCATGATAAAAATAATGTTAAATACCCTGCATATTCATGTATAAACCATCAACAACATAACAACATCATCATTATTTAACTAAGAAATTTAATTTAATTTTAATCTATGAAAGGAAATTGCGTAAAAGAAAACTATGCTATGTCTACTCTAATCATTCAAACTACAATAAACAAATGACTAAAAACATAAATTAAAAAGTGATATTAAAAAGTAAATTAACAATCTATATTAACCAACAACTAATTAAATGAAATCTATATTAAACTAAAGTAAGCAAGTTGTAACTAAAAACTGGAATTAAATCTATCCATCCATAAATCCTTGTCAAAAGAAAATCCAAATCAAACTCTGTTCTATTCTCATTAAACTCTGTTTTAAACTAGACTATAAAATCATAAAAGAAAGAAGAATCTAACATCTAAACGCACATGGGGTTATTATAGAGAGAGAGAGACTTTCTAATTGCACACAGGGTTAGTATAGGGACTTGCAAGTCTATTCCTAATCTACAAAATTAATAGATGCTAACACATATCATCATCTAACCTGCAAAAGAAAAGCAAGACAATTAAGCTACAACAAATTAATTAACTAAATAAAAATATACATGTGCAGGAAATAAGAAAGAGTAATTAAATTAGGAATTGCATAAACAAACCTAAGAACAATCACCAGACTATTGGTGGGCCCCCCATCAAGTCATGGCTACCTCATACAAGCACACCAGGAACTTAACAAGGCGAATTCACCATGAAATCTTGAAAACATAGTTCTGACACAATTTTGGCAATGTAAAATACTAAAACAAAGAAAAACAAATTTGTCTCTAATCTAATGGCTCTTCTACTTTCTTAACAATCTTATGACTATCCTAGAAGTATTTGTAAGCTTACAGACCAAGTGGTCGACCACAAGAGGGTCGAACCACTTCTAATTTCGACAAAATACAATAAATGATGCCCTAACTGACAAAATAGAGCAAGCCAATAATCACCCTCTTTGGACAACTGAAACTGCATTGTTTGGAGTACAATAACTGGAGAGGGCGATCATGAACAAAACCCATGTTCCCGATTCGCCCAACACTGGTTGCCAATGCCATAACTGCCAAGTCACCCTGCGTTTTTGTGCAATACCGAGTGCTAGAATGAGTGTCGGATCGGGTAACGGAACGAGTGCTAGATCAAGTGTTGGAACTAGAAACATAGTGTGTTTTTTCCCTATAACACCAAAAAATGTGAATTAGCTCTTAGAAACCATAAAACATGATGAATTATACTTGATTCAATCATTAAACATGAATTACACGTACCTTATGGCGATCATACCATTTTATCATGGAATTCTTCAAAAAGTTCCTTTAAAAGATGAAAAATGCATATGTACATGTGGAAAAAATGTATAATAATCGTCATGAAAATGATCATATATTGCGCCCAACATTATCCCCACACTTATGATTTTGCAGGTCCCACTGCAAATAAAAAGAAGTTACCCCTCGTGACTAGGATTGCTGAGGAGGATCAACTTTGGAAGCCTCTCCTTCTTGCTGTGTAGACTTAGCCTTGTGCCTCTTGTGTTTCTTTAATTGTGCTCTGAGGCTGCAGTTAGATTTAGTCATTTCATCAACCAACCGCTGAAGGGAGCTGACCTTTGCCTGAAGGACTGCATTCTCATGATGAAGGTGTACATCTACTATCTTCCTCTCTTCCAACTATTGGAGAAGCTGATGGTTTTCTTTTTTTAGCTTCTCTATGGTTGGGACAGAATCAGTGATCTCTGAGGAAGGCTTAGATCCTTTGAGGGATGTGGACAATCTATCAGTTTTAGGATCCAGATTGGGCATGGGTGAAGTAGGAGTGATGGGATATCAGTAAGGTGAGGTAGGTTCTGATTTTGTTTTCCTTAGTGGCTTAATCCATCAACAAATACTTCTCTAATTTTCTTATGAGAGCTCTCAAGGTCGGAGGACACTTGGATAGGATCTGAAGCAGGTGGAGGTTTTGCATAAGGCTTGATTCTTGTGTTACGGGTATTCTTCCAAAAGGGTCCCTTACCAAATCGATTGGCTCCCCTCTTGTTTGTGGGAATGGTGGGAAAGTCTTGTTGCATTACCTCTTGGAGCTTCTTGGGTGTACGATCAAGAGAGAGTAAAGGCATTGGGGGGTCAACAATAGGCTTCTTTTGGTATTTTCTCTTGGTCTTTTTACGTGATGAAGAAGTAGGGATGTCAACAAGATTTTGGTATTGTTTTGGCAAAGAGAGGGTTTATGCAAGGGATTTTGGAGTTCTTAGAGAGTGAGGCTGCAAGATACCAGATATATAAAATATGCAGAACAAAAATGAAATGCTAGAAATGACAGAATAATAGTAAAATATCCATCATAATATTCACAATACACAGAAATGATATACGAAATAGCAACAGAAATAACACTTTGAATCAGATAGCAATGTTCACAGGCCTCTTCGAGGGGGCAACCTCTAGTCGAGCAACGCTCTGTTACAATAATATCCAAGCTAGGGTTCTCATACCCTCGACCCTTATTTATATTAACTATGTCTATCAAGAGAAGCATCTAGAGGAAGATCCTTCTAGAAGCAGAAGCTTCTATTAGGTCTTCTTACATCCGCCTTATTCTATTTTATTGAAAGGTCTTATTAATATTGACCTTTATTACATCCGAATACATTGATCTATCTATGTGCGG
>ML787652.1:221286-232610 GCA_009831015.1 Picea engelmannii | reverse complement strand
TGCTTTGGTCTGAAGAATGCTGCAGTGCTGAAATCCCCACATTCTGAACCAGAGAGTATTTACTTAGCAACCCGAATACAGATGTAGGTTAATAGATCTCGCTGGTTTAATTTGTTTATATTGTTGTTTATGTTCCCCAAGGGTTAGGTATTCAAGGGTTCTACAGACAAGGGTTTGCCCTGTTCTATAGCTCTCTGATATACGTGCAGGGTCCAACACTAGTACTCGGCCCAATATCTCAGGGCACTAACTAAGGAGGATAGACCATACCCTTAGCCGTACTACCCGACTACCCAGGCACTAGAGAGTATCTTCCCGAGTGTTGTTCTCGGTGACACTATAGAAGTCTGGCGGCCGATAGGTTTATCTACAGAGGGCTTCAGGAAATCTAGGTCGGTCCGTACACAGGTGTTCTCTGATGCGCTACCACTCGAAGGGGTACCAACAGGGGTTACAAGGGTGTCCAACAGACGTGCGCTTAAGAACCACTTGTATTTCCTGCATGTATGAATCCCTCAACCGTGGGTTTATGAGCGTAACGACAGATCTCTGTGGCTTAAAGACGCCGGAATATGTCTCTACCCTGGAAAAAAAATACCCACAATTTCTGCCAAGGAAAGTGCTCTGATACCACTTGCAAGATACTAGATATATAAAATATGCAGAACAGATATGAAATGCTAGAAATAACAGAATAACAGTAAAATATCCAACATAATCTTCACAATACACATAAATGATATACGAAATAGCAACAGAAATAGCACTTTGAATCAGATAGCAATGTTCACAAGCCTCTTCGAGGGGGCAACCTTCAGTCGAGCCACGCTCTGTTACAATAATATCTAAGCTAGGGTTCTCATACCCTCGACCCTTATTTATACTAACTATGTCTATTAAGAGAAGCATCTAGAGGAAGATCCTTCTAGAAGCAGAAGCTTCTATTAGCTCTTCTTACATCCGCCTTATTCGATTTTATTGAAAGGTCTTATTAATATTGATCTTTATTACATCCGAATACATTGATCTACCTATGTGCGGGTTAGGACCTTAACAGAGGCTTGGATGGAGAGATAGTTTTTAGACTAAGTGGCTTTCTTCTGATCTTAACTGTCAAATGGGGGTTTGCAAATTGGTAGATAAAGGCATCCCAATTTTCCCCCTGCTTCTCTAACTCGGCTAGAACAAGGAGCTTGGTCAAGCCATGGTGGAAGAGACTGTTGTGGGGATTAGTCACACTTTTATTAACTTGAGAGGACATCGTCTCCAAGCTTTTGAGAAAATATAAGGGGAAGTTTAAGGGTTTGTTGAACAGAAAATGAGCCAACAATCTAAAATGAGAAGCCTTGAAAGTAGAGTATATACCTTCACATGTAATTAACCTTATGATGAAAATGAGGGGATTGACCAATTCTTCCTTTATCCACTCCTTAGCATACCCTTTTTCTCCTGAAATTCTCTCAAATTTGGGCTTAAACACCCTGTTGTAACTTGAGCACGACAATTGGTGGTTTTTGAACCATCTATCTCCCATTCTTGGGAGCTTCGTTGCAGCAACAATGGACTCTTCTGTGACTTCAAAGATGAGAGACCCTACATGTTCTGTCTTACCATCGAAACCAACTGTAAATTGCATAGAGAGTTCATCATCATGGCCCTACAAGCTATGGCCCCCAAACAGCGCGAAAAAACACTTCTCTGCACTGTGCAAATTTGGGAATGGAAAACAAGTCTACCTAGGAGGAGGGTTTGTATCTCCTGGGAATTATGATAGAGTTGTAATTCACCAAGCAAGGGAGAAATCGAGCCAAGCAATGCGACGGATTTAGCACAGGCTGAATGCATTTTGAACAGAGGATGAGATGGTAGAGGTTGGGCACGATTTCTTAACGTAGAGGAGAGCAACTGGCAAGAGAAAATGGCGATAATGGTTTCCCAACCCAATTTTGGATGCATCTATAGTCGATTAGGTTGCCCACATGTGTGCACGAGATTCCATGTGAGGAGAATTCGAATTTGAAGGCTTGATTTGTGGGAAATGTAATGGTGCGTATTTAGATCAATGTCCAAGTCTTTTGACTAGGAAATTTGATCATAACCATATGAAGCAACTTTTAATCAATGCCCGCAACCAATATAATTGAATGGAATTGAATTCTGGTTACCTGGAATCTAGGACAGTTACTAGTATTCAATTCACACGGCACCTCATTCGGCACCTCATATGACACTTCATCTAGTACCTCATATGGTACTTCATCCGGTACCTCTCTGTTAAGTGAATTTTCACCTCTTATAATGGATAGCTTGCAACATTGAAGTGTTTTTTACAATCACAGTAATTAATGAGTAGAGGAAAAATGCTCCATGCTCACTCATTCTTCTTGCATATGACATATAATGTCAAAAAAACCTATAATGATCAAGTGATAGCAAGCATAAAAATGTATTGTCAAACCTACAATATGCATCTTGTAATGAACGATAAACCGATAAAGAGTGGTCTGTTAAATAACCAATAAAGAGTGCTCTGTTAAGTACGAGTTCAGTAATTTATAGCACACAAGAGTTAAGAATTTGAAAAATAACATGATTATCACTGTAATAACCTGTATCATAGAAATAATACAATTTTTTTTGCAAAGATCTACTTCTCTAGGAAATGATCATTTGTCATCTCATGAACCCCTCCCCCACACCTAAGTATTGTGACACCTCACAATCAAAAGTATAGGAAACTAGTTAGTATCCCCCAATAGACGAAGATTTATAGTATATCAAGTGTAAAGATAAAATTTCACAAATTGGTATGATGAGACGGTTAGGAGATGACCCCACCTATAGGATAAGAGATCCTATATATAGATAAGAGGAGTTAGGCAAGAGAGTTTCAAGATAGTCTTAGAGCTATTTCCCAATGGAAAGTTTACAAGATTCATTAACTTGAGCTTAACCACACATACTCCATGTCATCTTTGTCTGCAAGTAATGTCGTACATCAGGACAAGTTTAATTTTATGATTTATTTTTGTTAGATTACCGTCCTCTCTAGGTAGAATGCCCCGCTGCCAGCAAGCCTGTTCAGTACTCCGACAGGTTTACCTTGTCATACCACAGGTCAGTACCCACTTTCGACAGACCTGTTCAGTATCCTGATGGGTTAGCCTCTTAAACCCTCAAAGACTGGCCCTCCATTCTTTAATATTTTAGTATAAGATTGCTTATGCAAGAAGATGGGGGAACAACTCTGAAAACAACTTTTTCTTTCTTTTTTCAAATGGGATGGTATTTATGTTAGAGGATGAATTTCCTTTATATTTCTTAGTGATTTTACCAATGTAAGGGGTACTTAAGTGGATGTGGCATATCTAAATATATGATATAATCAAGCTATTTAGTGTGTAGTGGATGGTACCATTGAGAAAGAACAAAAAGCTATCTCTAGGCTCAACTTACTTTCTTCCTTTGTAGTTATTACGATGTTTCCATGATTAACTACTAATTAGACTTCCTTGTTACTCTTTGATAAAGACACTTGACTTACATACTCAGGTTTCTTGGAAAAACTGTACGAGAGACCTATAGGATTGATAGTTATGGTATCACTTCCTTATACAGTGGTGAAGAGTTTCAATAGCAACTACTTTAGAATGCCTTAAAAAATGAGAATGTTTGCACAAATATGGCTAACTACAGTAAGTCAATGTTCATTTGATGCTTTAGCAGACAAAAAATTCAAGTATAACAATGTTTTGAAGAAGAATCCTTGAAACTGTGTACTCCTAGTGAAATAAATACTTACAGAAATATCTAGAATTGCCTTATTAAAAAAATGCAAAAACTATTTACATATATACAGTAAGAAATTAAAAAAAAAATTTCAAGAACAAGGGAGAAATTTCCCATCTGCTAAGGCCAATTCCTTGTCAACTGACATGACCTATAGAAAATCCTCTCTAGAAATGGGCTTATGATAAAATTTAAGTCGGTGTCCATTTAACACAAAGGAGATTTTTCCATCGTCAATTGTTTTAATTTTTACAGCTCCGTTGTCATATACAGTGTCTACCTCATAAGGGACCAACCAATGGGTGGTAAATTTTCCTTTGAAGGTTTTGAATCGGGAATCAAACAGTAGGGCCCAATCACCAGACTGGAAGTTCTTCTTCTTAATAAACTTGTCATGCCACTTGCTCCTCTGGTTTTGGACAAATATCATTCGTTGGATGGCATCTTATCTGATTTCATCCAACTCATTTATTTGTAGGGCTCATTGCTTTTGAGCCTCATCCAGGTTGAATCCTAATTCTGCGGCAATACGAAAGGTCCTTACTTGGAATTCTATAGGTAAAACTACTTGTTTCCCGTACACTAGATCATAAGGGGTATGTCCAGTGGTATTTCTCCAGGTAGTCTGATATGCCCACAAAGCCTCTGGGAGCCTATCATCCCAATCCCGATGATGTAACTGAACAGTCTTGGTCAAGATGGCTTCCAAAACTTTGTTTGTGGATTCTAGCTAACAATTGGCTTGCGTGTGGTATGGAGAAGATTTGCAATGTTTAATCCCATATTTCTTTGTTATCTCTTTCATCAGCTTGGAAGTGAATTGAGTGCCTTGGTTGGTAACAATTTCACAAGGGAAACCAAAGTGGGTAAAGATGTCTTCATAGATAAATTCGACAACAGACTTCTTTGTAGCCCTAAATAGGGCTTTTTCCTCTAGCCATTTGGTGACATAGTCCATACAAACCAAAATATAGTTCTTCCTATGAGACATGGGTGAAATTGGTCCTACAAAGTCAAGGGCCCATTTTTCGAAGGGTTCTATCATAACTTGGTCCTGCAAAGGCATTTCGTCAGATGACATAGGTCTTCCTATCCTTTGTAAACTATCACAACTTCTCACATACTTGGCAGCATCTTTGAAAATGCTAGGCCAATAGTAACCTGAATGTAATGCCTTATATGTGTGTGTTTTTCAGAGAAATGGCTACCACATGGTCCATCATGATAGCTTCGTAGTATATCAAGTATCTCGTTCTCTCAGACACATCTACGAATAATCAAATCACGACTTGTGCAAAAAATATCATGACCAACCCAAGAGTAATTATCAGCCTATGTAATAATTTTCTGCTTTTCATGAGGTGACAAATGAGACGATAACTTCCTAGTAGCCAGATAGTTTTCCATATCCACAAACCATGGGGTATTGACAAAAAGGGAAAAGAGGTGATCATCTAGGAAATTATCATCCACAAGGATATCATCATCCTCATTTTTTATTCAGGAAATAAAGTCAGCTACTACATTATCCTTTCTAGGTTGGTCAAACACAATGATATTAAATTCTTGCAATAATAAGAGCCACCTAGTCACTCAGCCATTAGTTATAGGTTTGTTCATCATGAACCTAATGGTGGAATGATCGGTGTGTACAAATACTTCATAACCTGTAATGTAATGAAAAAACTTGTTAATAGCATGAACAACTGCCAATAACTCTTTCTCATTGACTGTGTAGTTCAACTCGGCAGGGGACAAGTTCTTTCTTACAAAATAAATGGCATAGGACTTTTGGTCTTCTTTCTGCCCTAATACCCCTCCTATTGCGGTGTCGGAGGCATCAGTGGATATATGAAATGGGAGAGTCCAATTAGGCCCTCTAATAACTGGTGCCATAGACAACTTAGCTTTTAGGGTTTCAAAGGAAGTTTGGCACTGCTCAGTCCAAACAAAATCAACATCTTTTATCAATAATCCAAACATAGGTGCAACAATCTTTGTAAAATTCTCAATAAATTGTCGGTAATATTCGATATATCCAATAAAGATTCTCACCTCTTTCTGAGTCTTGGGGGGTGGAAGTCTAACAATGACCTCAATCTTTGCAGGATCGACTTTTATTCCTTCAGATGAAACACGATGTCCTAAAACCACTCCTTCAATTAACAACATTTTTTCATTTTTCATGGCTCAGAGATAGGTTCATTTCCTGACATCTGATTGTTAGGACCACACAATGTACCTTTTTGCCCACACTTTTTGCCACCATTACACTCTTGTTTCACTCACATTTAAACTCATATTATCACTTTACCTTATCTTTCCAAAGGTATACAACGTCTCTTCTCTTTACTATATGTTTAATCTATTTTGCATATAATTTTACATTACTCTCGTACTTAACCAGTGATCAGAAATGTATAAGTGTTGAAACAGTTCGAACTGCAGATTAGCATTGAGGCCTGTTGCTGAAACAGTTAAAGCACGCAAACCATGTGGCTGAAACAAAAACTCATACAGAAGAAGTTGTTACACAGTCCGTGGTCAACGATGCTGAAACACAGAAGCTGTTACACAGTCTGTGGTCAACGATGATGAAACACATAAGTTGTTACACAATCCGTGGTCAACGATGCTGAAACATAGAAGTTGTTACACAGTCCATGGTCAATGATGCTGAAACATAGAAGAAGATGTTACACAGTCCATGGTCAACGATGCCGAAACAACAACCCACACAGAATTGACTACAACAACAACACATTGAGCTAGCATCAACCATTGCTGCCGCCTGAGAAGTATTGAAACAATCAGAATGAAAATCCTGTGGTTGAAACAGCCCGCGATTTGTGATGCTGAAATAGCATACAACAACAGTAACAAGAGACAAATAAAGAATCTGTTATTCCAGCCACAACATCAACACCTCACTCGGCACTTGTAATAGCATTCTGTTGCGGGAGACTAGGATATCCTATTCCAGTTTAGAAAGTCGATCTGACTAAGAATAGGACTCAGATGTACACCTGTAATTAGTTGATTAAATTGTCTTGAAGGGATCCTCCTCTTTAAATAAGAGGAAATTACCATTCGAGAGGATCTTCTGTTTTTATATTAAGAAAGGATTTACAGAGAGGGACGTTTTTACTCCAGATTGTAATGTAACACAGTTGACAGATGAATAAAAGATTGTTCTGAGCATTTCTCTCTAGTTCCTTTCATTTCAGGGGAATCTTGTGAGAAGTGAGGGCCCACCTTCTTCACAAGATTCACCTGTTAGCTTTGTAGTGTGTTAGTGTGATTTTTGTTTATGCCTTGATTAAATTCTTTTTTGTTGAAACACTACTTTATTGAATTCTGTTTTGCTGAAACACTACTCTACTGAACTCTGTCTTGCTGAAAACTCTGCTTTATTGAACATTACATTGTTTTCATGTGATTCATGCTTGGGTAAATGCTAATCATTTTAGTTAGAAATCCTGTTTGATGAATTTATGAAAGCTTGGTAATCAGAAACAGGTGTTGAAGTTTCCTACTTAGGAAATAGGGTCATGTTCTCTATTAGAGATAGTTAGCCTTCAGTGCATTAATGAGTTTATGAAAGTGTGCTAATCAGAAATAGGTGCTGAAGTTTCCTGCTTAGGAAATAGGGTCCTGTTCTCTGTTATAGATAGTTAGCCTTCAGTGCATTAATGAGTTCATGAAAGTGTGCTAATCAGAAACATGTGTTGAAGTTTCCTGCTTGGGAAATAGGGTCCTGTTCTCTGTTAAGAGATAGACGGTCTTCAGTGTGTATGTCAATTATTTCAGTTAAGCAATGAGTTCATGAAGTGTGATGATCGGAAACAGGTGCTGAAGATTCCTACTTTGGGAATAAGGTCATGTTCTCTGGTTACAGAATAGTTGGTCTTTCCTGTTGCAACATCTTGTTGTTATTTTAATGTAATCCAGGATTCTTCAATTAATCATTTCTTTAAACTTTGAGATCTGCAATAGGTAGATTGTTTTCCTGTAATTCAAGTTAGAACTTCAGTTTGTTCAAGGCAAGTGTGATTAATATAGTTTTTACTACGACTCTAGGTTTCTTTTGAGATTGAGCATATATAGTGCATGGTTACCTTTGAAATAAATAGACTTCCCTGGGTTGACAATTTATGTAGCACTTGATTGTTTAGATTAAATAAGAAATTATAGTGACCAACATTTTGGCGTCATTGTCGGGGAAGGTAATTATAGATTTCAAAAGAACTTCTGATTTTTTAGATACAAAGATTGCATGAGAGGACGTGGAGACCCCAAAGACCCTGACCCTACAGGTGGCAGGGGAAGAGGAAGAGGAGGAATAAAGACTTATATTGACGAGATTATATCAAAGTCTGAATCTGCTGCTCAATGACCAAACTCTCGGAAATCAAAATCCCAACCTTCATTTCAAGCAAAATTTGAAATGGCGAAAGAAGTTTGGAGTCCTGAGACAGTCCATAAACTAGCAGGAAACATTGAGGACAGAGCAAGCGCAGTAGGGGAGCAGAAAGAAGAAAACATGGATGAGTACAATGAAGAATTGCATCATGAAGAACAGGCAGGTCCTGAAGGAGAGGTAAATGATGAAAACTCTTTCTCCACATTAGGATTTCCTATTGGTGATCTTCCTAGAGGGGTATCCCCCATGAAGAACATTCCATTCTCATCACTACCTAATTTTCATGGTTTGTTTTCAGAAGATCCTGATGAATTCCTTTTTTAGTTTGATATATTATGTAGAAGTTATGATTACGTTTCCAATGCTAAAAAATTAAAGCTATTTCCAGCAACATTAAAAGGAAATGCACTAAGATGGTTTATGAGTCTTGGAGGCCATGTAATCACAACATGGGACCAAATGAAATAGAAATTCCTAAATAAATACCAGGACTATTGCCGAACAAGAGAAAAGAGGGAGGAGCTATTTAAGATGATGCAGAAAGAGGATGAAAATCTGGAGGACTTTGTAGAAAGGCTACAGTATAATCTACAAAGATCCAGTCACCCCAATGTAAGTAAAGATATTCTCAAAACTATATTATTAAAAGGAGTAAGGGATGACTGTCTAGATATGCTGAATATGCTTGGAAAAGGGGACATATCTAAGGAATCATACAATGAAATTGTTAATTTATGCAAAAGATGTTCAAGAGGAGCTTCAAGAAATAGATCAAACAACAGGGACACCACATTTTCAAGAGTCCAAAAATCATCCAGTGGGGGAGAAACAAGAGCCGAGATAGGTAATTTACTTGAAGGTTTCAAAACTAAAATGTTAAGATCTTTTGCCTCACAAATTGATACCCTACCAATTCAAAAGAAGCAAGCAGAAGTAGAAGCAGCCCTGTCTATCTTTTGTTCTAAATGCAGAGACAAGCACCCATGAAGGGAATGTCCATTGGAAAAAAAGCCAATCTGCACCATCTGTGATAAAGATCATGAGACTCAACAATGCCCATCTTTACCAGGGATCAAGGAAACATTACAACCAATGAACGAAGAAGATAAAGCTATCTATCTTTTGACACAGAGAAGGCAATGGAAACCGCGGGGACAAGGTATGAATCCTAACATGCCATTTACATCTTCTAATTATTGGAATAATTATCCTTATTTCAATCAAATGAGTTACCCTCCCTATAATCAAATGCAATATCCTAATCAAATGAATTACCCACCCATGCAACAAGCTAACCCACCCTTTGTTGATCCATCAATGTGGACTCCTTGGCCTCCACAACAACAACAACCATATCAGAACCAATGGAATCCAAATTGGAGAGGACAACAAATCCCCTTCCCAAATCGATTACTTCAATTACAATTTCTACAACCTCTCTCCCTACCATCAGGTACTCCACCAAACAATCGAATAATGAGACCCCAACTACCTGTACAACCTAACCCTAACCCCAATAATAAAGTTTTGCAGTGCATTGATATTCATAACCAGCCTACACTTTCTCTTCTCCCTGTGCAATGCAACGATATTCATTTACGATCTGGGAGAATAGTAGAACCTACCATAGCCGATGTTACCTCTTCTGATAAAGAGGAAACAAAAGAGCATGATGTACCTGAAGAGGTACAATCATCCTCTAACAATTCTTCTGAAACAGAAAAACCACCATTTCCTGAGCATTTCGCTTTGACTAAAACGCCTGAGCCACCAACTTTCAATCTTCTAGGGGGATTACAAAATTTGTATGTCAAAATTCCTCTACTACAAGCACTCTGAGACGTACCAATCTATGCCAGGACGATGCGAGACATTTGTGTTAAGAAGCCTGGTAGGAAAATTAAGGATCCCCTCACAGTCCATATTATGGGAGACTTGTCTGCACTATTGTTAGGTAAAGCCCCCCCAGTTAAATATGGTGATCCTGGCCACCCTACCGTCTTGGTACAAGTTGGAAAAACGATGATCCCTCGAGTCCTGATAGGCTTAGGTGTTGCTATCAATATCGTGACTCTGGAAACCTTACAACTTCTACAACTGCAAAATGAAGTCAGAGACACCCCAACTATCCTAGAATTAGCTGATCGATCCACAATTAAACCAAAGGGAGTCATTGAAGACCTAATTATCTCAATGGAATCCTGGAATTATCCAGCTAACTTTGTAGTACTACAACCTAAAACAAAGTTGGGGGGCCACCCTCTAATTTTGACAGGCCTTGGCTAGCCACAACAGATGCTTTTATCAGTTGTATATCCGGTTCAATGAAAATTTCCAATGGTTACGAAACCAAACAGCTTACCCTCTACCCTCACGCTACACTCCTGATTAATAATGATAATTCTGTATGGGTAGACTTTGATGATCAACTTACTCAACCCATCTTGACTATCAGACAAGCTCTAAGCCTTAAAGACAACACCGAGGATGAAGTAATTAATAATTTTATTTGTGAACCCTCCTCCGTGACTCCAAAAACTCACAACCAGTTAGCTGCACTGTTGGAGTTAGATAATCAAGAAAACCTTAACTCTGAAAACCCACCTCAAACATCTGCCACCATCTCTTCTAAAAGCATACCAGTAGAAATTGAACCTGGCAAAACACTGAACATAAACCCTAACCTGACAGATGCTGAAACACAATAATTAATGAAGTTACTTCTGGAAAATAAAGAAGCATTCGCATGGGACTATACAGATATGAAAGGAATATATCTCGAATTATGTACTCATAGAATATATATTAAGGAATATTGTCGACCGATCTACCAATCTCAATGACGAATGAACCCTAATTTAAGAGAAATCCTTAAAGAAGAACTTCAAAAATTGCTTGATGTAGGGTTTATTTATCCTATATCAGACAGTGAATGGGTTTCCTCGTTGGTAATAGTTCCTAAGAAAAATGGGAAATGGAGAGTATGCGTGGATTATAGAGCCTTAAATAAAGCTACTCAAAAAGATCACTTTCCATTACCATTCATTGATCAGGTGTTAGACAGTTTGTCAGGGAAGAAATTTTTCTCATTTTTAGATGGTTTCAGTGGGTA
>ML787652.1:207637-221236 GCA_009831015.1 Picea engelmannii | reverse complement strand
TCATATGATGATGAGTGAAGGAATAGTGCTTGGACATTTTATCTCATCTCAAGGAATTCAGGTAGACCCATCCAAGATACAAGTCATTAAGGATATTCCTACTCCCAAAACCCAAACAGAGGTAAGAATTTTTCTAGGACATGTTGGATACTACAGAAGATTTATCAAAAAAATTTCCAAAATAACTTCTCCCCTGTTTGTGTTACTGATGAAAAATGATGAATTCAAATGGACTAATTTTTGCCAGGAAGCATTTAATACACTTAAACATCAGTTATCTACAACTCTTATTCTTAGAGGACCTGATTGGACAATTCCCTTTCATATATCCTTTGATGCTTCAGATACTGTAATAGGATCTGTCTTGGGACAAGAAGAAAATCATCTCCCTTATGCTATTTATTTCATCAACAAGAATATGACTCCTGCTGAACTCAATTATACAGTTACCGAAAATGAATTCTTAGCAGTTATCTATGCTATTAATAAATTTAGACATTACATTACTAGCTACTCTACTCTTGTCCATACTGATCACTCAGCTATCAAATATCTAATGAACAAACCTATCACAAATGCTAGAGTCACCAGATGGTTACTATTATTGCAAGAATTTGATATTACAATTGTAGATAGACCAGGAAAAGAAAATGTAGTTGCTAATTTCCTTTCTCAGTTGACACCTGATGATGATACTCCAGCAGATTATTCCTTTCCTGATGAATATCTATTTGCAGTTTCTTCGCACTCACCCTGGTATACAGACATTGCTAACTACTTGGTTGCAGGGAAGTTACCACCACACCTATCCCACCGAGAGAAAAGAAGAATCATTTAACAAAGTGCTCGATATAGTTGGATAAGTGGGTGTCTTTTCCATACAGGACCTGATCAATAAATTCGAAGGTGCATTAGAGAAGACGAGGATTATGATTTACTAAAAGCTTGTCATGATGGCCCTTGTGGAGGGCATTTTGCTGATAAGAGAACAACACATAAAATTCTCAGGATGGGGTACTATTGGCCCTCACTTTTCAAAGATGCAAAGAAATATGTCTGAGCCTGTGATAGCTACCAAAGAGTGGGCCAACCTAATCATAGAGACGAAATGCAATTAAACCCCCATATAGTACTTGAACCATTTGAAAGATGGGCCTTAGACTTTGTAGGACCCATTAACCCCCCATCCAATCAAAAATTTTACATAGTGGTCTGCACAGACTATATGACTAAATGGGTGGAAGCTAAAGCACTCCACAGAGCGACTGAAGAAGAAGTTATATATTTCTTATATGAAGACATCTTCATCAGATTTGGAGTGCCAAGAGAATTAGTTATAGATGGAGGACCTCCTTTCACTTCTCATGGTTTTAAAGCCACCCTTCAAAAATATCATATTCAGCATAGAATAATTACAACATACCACCCCCAAGCCAATGGACAGGTGGAAAGCACAAACAAAGTAATGGAAGCCATTCTCACAAAAACAATGAAGGAAAATAGAAAGGATTGGTCCTACAGGCTCCCTGAAGCATTATGGGCCTACAAAACTACCTGGATAAATACTACAGGATTCTCTCCCTATGAATTAGTCTATGGAAAGAGTGTTGTCTTTCCTGTGGAATTTGAAATCAAAACCTTAAGGACTTATTTAGCTGTCAACCTTGATTTGACCAATGCACAGACAACCAGGTTGCAATAGATTAATGAATTGGATGAGAAAATACTAGATGCCATTCATCAGACAACTATGATTCAACAACAAAGATCAAAATGGCATGACAAAACTATCACAAATAAGCAGTTCCAAAAAGGTAATTGGGCCCTACTATATGACTCTCGGTTCAAAGAATTTCAAGGGAAACTGCGTACAAGATGGCTTGGACCCTACGAAGTAGATACTATTTTCCCCAATGGAACAGTAAGGCTCCTCACAATCGATGACTCTAAAACACCGTTACTTGTAAATGGTCATCGTCTCCATCTGTACCAGCGCCCTATTTCCAAAGAAGATTTTAAGGCCACATGTGTGGCAGACTCTCATTACCTCTTTTTAGAGGGGGCCCCTACCCCTCATTGCAATTAATTTCTTTTTTTTAAGTTAATTTCTTTAGTATTAGATTAGATTTCGTTTACTAATAATCCATGTTAAGAAATACCATGTTACAATCGATTTTTGCAGATTCACAATCAAAGCACAGGCCTACTACGAAAGGAGGATCCTACTTAAAGAAGAGGCAAGCTTTCCTATTGCTGAAACACCATTGTCAACAAGCCTTCCACCATTTTTCCCATTGATAAAACACCATTGTTCAACAAATTTTTGACTTTCCCCATTGTTGAAACACCACTGTCAACAACCTTTTGCTCTTTTCCCATTGCTGAAACACCACTGTCAGCAACTTTTTGTTTTTTTCCCATTGCTGAAACACCACTCTTCAACAACTTTTTGACTTTCCCCATTGCTGAAACACCACTGCTAGCAACCTCACACCATTTTCCCCCATCACTGTTCAACAATTCTTCATTGACGAAACAACACCGTCCAACAATTATTTCTCCCTTCTTCCCATTGTTGAAACACCACTTCATCAGTAGTATTCTGCAACATCACTCTTTAACAAACATTTCTTTGTTCCTCCTACGGCTTAAACACCAACTTTTCGGCATTTTCTGTCAATAACCTTTTGCGCTCTCATACTACATTTTGTCCTTCCATTCAACAAATCCTTGATACAATTCATCTAACAAATCAAAAGTCTCTTCCACGGCCACTGCAGAACTATTATGGACAAGCATTATATTTTGTTTAAGTACAAATCAAAAGGTAAAGATGAGGTATATAAATTCTATGTATTACAGTTAAGCTACAGTTAAGGAGAAGATTCCAAATCATTATTACCACTCGTATAAAATCATTATTAGCCACACTTGCATGGGGGGGAGGAAATATCAAACTTTTATACCATCATTTCACACGAATTAACCACCGCCATTCCTATTTACCATCCTTTCGTTTGTTTCACCACCATTTGCATGCCTTCACTCGAAAAACTTACTATGCACAGAAGTTGTTACTCGACTCTTTGACGGTGTATTTTACTGAGCTGTTAGCTATGGGAGGCTCTATTATACGGTACGAACCCGCCACAACATCCCTGTTAGAACTGTATCCAGAATCCTATCAAATTTTTCTGCAGGCAGGATGGCTCAGTTATTTTCAGAGACTCCAGGGGTTTGATCAACAACAGGTTCTGCAATTTGCTCAAAATCTCCAGGAAGATCATTCCATTGTTCAAGGGGTTCGCATTTCAGTTACAGAAGAGGATATAACACAGGTTTCAGGTCTCCCTACCAATGGAATTAGCCTGTTCAGCCGCAAACATATCATCCTCAATGCCCAACAGGATTTCCTCTTGCCAGGGGAACAAATTGAACATAAAGGCCGAGGTTTCTGACTCAGCTCGCTGCCGCCTCCATGGCCGAAAGTTGCAAAATTCGTCAAACACTACCTTACCTGTGAAGGTCGATACCAGGTAGTCTACCAGCACGATTTTGTCATGTTGTCTCATTTACGGCATGCTAGACTGGTGAAAATTCCTTATTATCTACTCGGTTGTCTCAAAAATATGTCTCACTACTGTAAAAAGGCTAAAGATCCTACCCTTTCACTCACCCAACACCGTCTCGTTCAAATTCTTATACAAAAGGGGTTTTCCCAACAAAACCCTCCACCAAACAACCCACCCATAGATCCCCAAGAAGCTGCTAAAATTCCTGAAAATCTTCAGGAACAACAACCACAAAACCCTCCAGATTCTCCAGAAATACCTAACAGTCCACCCACAAACCCAATCAACCCAATTAAACCTCCTACCATACCAAGCCCTCCCCACATTTTACTAGAATCATCTACTCCTACCCTTCATATTCTCAGTGATGATTCTAAACCAGACAATTCCCCCTGTCCCATCATTGAGGAAAATCCCCCACGCAAACAAAAGCAAATTCCTTTCTTCCTTCCCTTTTTACAAAGAAAACGAACAAGGGCCTCAACAAGGACAACCACTACCACCACTACCCTAAACCCCCAACCCATCCGACTAATACCCCGTACACCTCCAACCTCCCAAATCCCGGAATCTTTGCCTATTCCACCCACAGGCACTGAAACACAAGAACCAGATGCCCAGGATGTTGCGACATCATCTGTTTCAAATCAAGTAGCTGAAACACAAGAACCAACTACTCATTCCGTAGATGAAACACAAGAACCAGCTACCCATTTAGTAGCTAAAACACAAGAACCAACTACTCATTCAGTGGTTGAAACACAAGAACCAGCCATAGCTGCCACACAAGAACCAACTACATATGAAACACAAGAACCAGCTAATGATAATGATACTGAGATATAGGTATCATAGGTCCAGGGTGCTGCAACATTACTTTCCTTACATCAAGAAGCTAAAACACAAGAAGCAACTGTCAATCCTGTAGCTGCTCCACAAGAACCAACTAGCGCGGTTGTGACTGCTACACAAGAACCAATCACTCCTCAACCAGAACCAACAATGGCCTCTGTCTTAGAAGAAAATGAGTTCCTAAAATCTGAACTGGAAGCCTACAAGCAAGATCTAGCCGCAGCAAAGGAAGCCTATGAGAAGGAACTTAATTTGTACACCCTAGCTCGCACAATGACCATGTCAGAAGGAAATACAACAGAGAATCAGTGTAGAGAATATATGTGCTATCAATGTGGGGACATCTACTATCAAGCAAGCTACAAAGTAATTCAAATCCCAATGCCAGGAGCTTCCCCTGCTCCTTCGACTTTTGCATTCAAAGAAGAAGAACCTGCTGTTACACAAGAACCAGCTATAGCTGTCACACAAGAACCAGCTAAAACTGAAACACAAGAACCACCAGGACCTTCCAAAATTGAGACTGAACCCTGGCCTGCAATAAATGTCAAATCTGAAACCCCTGCTTTTGTTAATAAAGCTGTACAAACATTGCCTATTGAAGAATTTTCCCCTCCCAGCTAGATTAATACCCACACCTTTGTGGAACAGGACACTCAGACCCTACCTCAACCTACTACTTGCAACGCTGAAACACAAATCAGCCATGGGATGAGCAGGCAATAATATAAAAATGGAAAAAAGAGTATGTTGTTACACAGACCAAAATTCTGCAGGAACACAGACAGATCTGGATAAATCATACCTACTCAAATTGGGAAGCTTTGGAGCAAACACGCTAGGAAGCTCGTGTCCTTAAGAAACAAAATAAGGAGCTAAAAGGAAGATTTCTCCTGATATTTGACTTGGCACAGAAGATATTATCTGCAAGAAAACCATCCTGCAATTACTCTATGTTCCTTATGGAACGACTTACATGGTTTCAGATCAAATCAGTCAAAGAATGCAGACCCCATGTAGTATTAAATCGAACAGATTTTATTAAAACTTTTGCAAAAGCCTCTACTATGGATCAGCACCTCCTCTGTGAGGCATATCTTCACAATGAGGCCATCCCTGAAAACCGACAGTTGAACCTTAACCCTCTTGTTAGTGATATCCAGACTAGGGCACTCACCTCCTTCCTCAACAATTAGATTATATGGTAGGATGACTTCCTAGATGCCAAGCACAATGAGGACAATCACCTTCTCTGGATAAGGCCAGAACCACAAAATTTTGCCACCTTTGTTACAGAGTATTATCATTTTTTAAAGAAACCAGGGATGACTAAACACATTCAACAACTACAGACAACAATGCTTCAGGATTGTCAACACTTAATCAGATCCATAGATATTGCTGCCCTACAGGAAAATAACATGTTTTGGCAACAATCTACTGAGAAAAGACACAATCCTTTTAGCCCCACTAATCTCGAGATAGCAATCTCTAGGGTACCCAACTACATCAAGTGTGTTCAACAATGTGTTGAAAGCTAGATAGGGTACCAGTTTTATTTTCCTATTCTCTGGTTGCCAACAGAGAGATATCAAATCCATTATAAGTTGCCTAAGAAGATAGAAACAACATCTTGACAAAGGTTACAACGCATCCAAGGGTTCAGATCTCCAACAAACAACACCTCCCATAGCTACTGCTTGAGTAACTTGCACGCTCAGAGTCGGTATTCAGATTCTGATTCAGAGTGAAGTTGCCTGAGGACATGCAACATTTTAAGTTGGGGGGGATGTTAGGACCACACAATGTACCTTTTTGCCCACACTTTTTTCCACCATTACACTCTTGTTTCACTCACATTTAAACTCATATTATCACTTTACCTTATCTTTCCAAAGGTATACAACGTCTCTTCTCTTTACTATATGTTTAATCTGTTTTGCATATAATTTTACATTACTCTCGTACTTAACCAGTGATCAGAAATGTATAAGTGATGAAACAGTTCGAACTGCAGATTAGCATTAAGGCCTGTTGCTGAAACAGTTAAAGCATGCAAACCCTGTGGCTGAAACAACAACTCATACAGAAGAACTTGTTACACAGTCCGTGGTCAACGATGCTGAAACAAAGAAGCTGTTACACAATCCGTGGTCAACGATGCTGAAACACAAAAGTTGTTACACAGTCCCTGGTCAACGATGATGAAACATAGAAGAAGATGTTACACAGTCCGTGTTCAATGATGTCGAAACAACAACTCACACAGAATTGACTACAACAGAAACACCTTGAGCTAGCATCAACCATCACTGCCGCCTAAGAAGTGCTGAAACAGTCAGAACGCAAATCCCGTTGCTGAAACAACCTGTGATTTGTGATGCTGAAACAACATACAACAATAGTAACAAGAGACAAATAAAGAAGTTGTTATTCCATCCGCAACAACAACACCTAACTCAACACTTCTAATAGCATTTTGTTGCGGGAGACTAGGATATCCTATTCCAGTTTAGAAAGTCGATCTGACTAAGAATAGGACTCAGATGTACACCTGTAATTAGTTGATTAAATTGTATCGAAGGGATCCTCCTCTTTAAATAAGAGGAAATTACCATTCGAGAGGATCTTTTGTTTTTATATTAAGAAAGGATTTACAGAGAGGGACTTTTTTAATCTAGATTGTAATGTAACACAGTTGACGGATGAATAAAAGATTGTTCTGAGCATTTCTCTCTAGTTCCTTTCGTTTCAGGGGAATCTTGTGAGAAGGGAGGGCCCACCTTCTTCACAAGATTCACCCGTTATCTTTGTAGTGTGTTAGTGTGATTTATGTTTATGCCTCGATTAAATTCTGTTTTGCTGAAACACTACTTTATTGAATTCTGTTTTGCTGAAACACTACTCTATTGAACTCTGTCTTTCTGAAAACTCTGCTTTACTGAATGTTACATTGTTTTCATGTGATTCATGCTTGGGTAACTATTAATCATTTTAGTTAGCAATCATGTTTGATGAATTTATGAAACCTTCGTAATCAAAAACAGGTGCTGAAGTTTCCTGCTTAGGAAATAGGGTCCTATTCTTTGTTAGAGATAGTTAGCCTTCAGTGCATTAATGAATTTATGAAAGTGTGCTAATCAGAAACATGTGTTGAAGTTTCTTGCTTAGGAAATAGGGTCCTATTCTCTGTTAGAGATAGTTAGCCTTCAGTGCATTAATGAGTTCATGAAAGTGTGCTAATCAAAAACAGGTGCTGAAGCTTCCTGCTTGGGAAATAGGGTCTTGTTCTCTGTTAAGAGATAGACGGTCTTTAGTGTGTATGTCAATTATTTCAGTTAAGAAATGAGTTCATGAAGTGTGATGATCGGAAACAGGTGTTGAAGATTCCTGCTTTGGGAATAGGGTCATGTTCTCTAGTTACAGAATAGTTGGTCTTTCCTGTTGCAGCATCTTGTTGTTATTTTAATGTAATCCAGGATTCTTCAATTAATCATTTCTTTAAACTTTGAGCTCTGCAATAGGTAGATTGTTTTTCTGTAATTCAAGTTAGAACTTTAGTTTCTTCAAGGCAAGTGTGATTAATATAGTTTTTACTATGACTCTAGGTTTCTTTTGAGATTGAGCATATATAGTGCGTGGTTACCTTTGAAATAAACAGACTTCCTTGGGTTGACAATTTATGTAGCACTTGATTGTTTAGATTAAATAAGCAATTATAGTGACCAACACTGATGAGGAATTTTTCTAAGTTGTCTAAGGCTTCCTGGTAAGTGTTTCCATAGACTGTGAAGTCATCCATGTAGACCTCCACACAATCATGCATAAGATCAACAAATATCCCTATTACTTCTCGTTGAAATGTGGCAGGAGCATTACACAATCCGAATGGTAAGACCCTATAGGCATAGGTGCCCCAAGGACAAGTAAAGGTAGTCTTATCCTAGTCCTTGGGTGCTATAAGAATCTGGTTGTACCTATTGTACCCATCTAGAAATGAGAAATACTTCTTTCCAGACAAGGTATCTAGAACTTGGTCAATGAAAGGGAGAGGAAAGTAGTCTTTCAGAGTGGCTTGGTTGAGTTCCCAGAAATCAACAAAAAATTTGCATTTCCCAATCACTTTCTTTGGAACCACTACAAGTGAGGATACCCACTTACTATCAGAGATGGGATATATAAATCCAACATTTAGCAACTTTTGAATCTCCTCCTTGACTATATCATTGAGTGTTGGGTTCATCCTTCTTTGGGGTTTCCTAGCAGGTGTCACTTCCCCCTGGGTATATATGTGATGGATGCATGTGTCAGGGTGTCTACCCTTCATGTCAGTGTATTCCCAGGAAAATGCTCCTATTTGTTCTTTAAGGATATCTACTAACTATTTATGTTGGTCTGTATCTAGCCCGAAGTTTATATGTAAAAATTTCCCTGGACTAATCTCGTAGGGCATAGTATAAGACATGGAAGACACATCTATTTCGAAAATAAAATATGTCAAAGAAAAAATAGATACGTCTAATTGTTCTTGAAATTCTTACCCAAACATGTACTCAAATTGGGGAAAATACTATGGAAAATCCACACATGTGATAGCAGAAATGAACTGGTTTAGCACATTTTCTGGTGTATGCTCCTGAAGTGCCCTTGCATTGTCACTAGGCAATATAGGTTCTTCCAAGTATTCATTCTTGTATGTACATTCAAGCCACCATAGATTCTCCATAATAGGTTGAGATGGAGGGTAAATGGTGAGATTTTGGATAGAGAAACCATTCGAGATGATCATTTCTCCTTCTCTATAGCCAATAAATGCATTGGTTGTGGCTAGCCAAGGTCTTCCCAAAATAATGGGGTGGCCTTTGGCAGGATCCTTTGAGTGAATGACAAGAAAATCTACTGGGTATTCCCATGAGGCTAAAATAACCATGATATCATCTAAAATCCCTTCAAGTATAACCCTAGTCTTATCTGCTAATTCCAAAATGGTTGGGGTAGGCCGAAGAAGAGGTTGTAACTGTAATTGTTCCAAGGTAGTAGTGGTCATAACATTGATGGTTTCCCCTAGGTATATGAGAGTGTTTCCAATGGTGACCTCATTAATGGTTATGGTCACTATGGGGTTTCCTGGATTCCCATATTTTACTAGTTTTGGCTGCTCTGATATGTACTCAGAAATTCATCCTACCAAATGTACTATAGGAGGGTCCTTCTGCTTCCTACCTAGCTTCTTAATACACAATTATTTGACTACCTTATTATAGATTGGGATGTCTTTAATGGCTTGAAGTAGGGGAATTTTGACAAAAATATTTTTCAATTCATTCAAAATGTCAAATTCTAGTCGGGTGGTAGGTTTCTCGATTACCAATCAGTCTGAATAAGGAGGGACCTTCGTAATTTGTGAAGGTTCATTTTGGGGAAGCTTGGGTTCTTGATTCTTCGGGATAATAACATATTCCCACCTAGTGTCATCCGTGGGATTTTTGGTGATTTCTTCTTCTTCTTCCTAGATGACTACTGAGGGTCTCTGTCTCTCCAAAATTTTTCCCGATCTTAGTTGAATTTCCTGTAATGGAACATGAGTAATAACATATTTTGGGAAGGCCTGCATCTCAAAATTGTTAAGAGGTTGAGGTGGCTTATTATTAGGATTCGACATAGGCTGCACCAGTAATAGTGTTGGTCTCAGGGATCTTTCATTTTGAAATTGTAGCAATTGTTGTTGTGGAATAAGAGGTAAAGGTGGTGGAACAAAACCTGGCAAAAGTTGTGGAGTGTTTGATGAGAACTGAGGATAATGATGGTTTGACATAGGGATAGGTGGAGCTTGAGGGTTTCCTTGGTTGTGTCCTCCCCTCCATCCTTGAATCCAAGAATGTTGGTACTGAGTAGATCAGTTTTTCCAACCTGGTGAGTTCCACTATTGCTGTTGATAATAGGGTGGAACTTGAGACTATAGATCCAGGTATGTGGGTTGATTCCTAGGATGCCATGGCCTCCTAGGTGCATAAGAAGACTCCCCAGGATATCCACTCCTATATATGGCTAATAAACTGGGCAATGATGGACATTTTTCAGTCACACTATCTTTTGTACAGAAGCCACAAACTGAAATGTTATCTAATGGGAACTCCCTTGGGTAATGCTTCCTCCTGCATCTTGGGAAATATATGCTCATTGTTGCATTTTCTTCCTCCTGTTTCTTTTTAAGTTTAATGGTATCCAACTGGGAACCTATTGTGCTTAAGATGTCAGTCTTAAAGTTTTCTAAAAGGTTCCCTATCTCTGCTCTCGTAGTATCACCTGAACTAACTAGTTTTAAGCTTCTATTGTAAGGATCTCGAACATTCTTTCCCATTTTGGCTCTACTCCTTGAGTAATTTTTACACATTTCACATATTTTAGCAAATGGTTTATGAGAGATGTCACCTGATGCCATTAGGTTAAGCATCTCTAGATATTGTTCTGAAATTCCCTTAAGGAAAAGAGCCATAATTGCATCCTATGGGAGGTCATGGTATTTTGACTTCTGGGAGATATAACCAAATCTTTCCATATAGTCTTCGAGGGTCTCATCTTCTAACTGTTGGATTTTAAAGATGTCATTACAAGACTCTTTGGTCTTGCAGTAGTCTTGGCACTTCTTGAGAAATATGTCTTTCATGGCTTCCCAAGACCTAATACTAGATTCTCCCAACCCCATGAACCATATTAGTGTAGAGTCTTTGAGGGTGGCAGGAAAGAGTATTAATTTCTGGGCATCTTGTATGTAGTTGTAACTCCTACACAAGATGTCAAATTCAAATAGGAAGGTGTCTGGATATTCACTATTTTTACCATAAAAGGTAGGCAGTGCTAAGAGAGGAATATTCTTCATGTTGAAATTTGGAGTGGTGTCTAAAATCGAAAACCCGAAGGTAGTTTCGGTTTGGTTTCCAGATTCTTCTTCCTCTCTGTGTCTTACATTGTTATGGTCTTCCTGATAATCCATATTGGATTGATTTCTGAAAAGAGAGTACCTAGGTGGTTTTACTTTTGAAGAAAACAAGGTTTCCCTTTGATGGAAAGGTCTTCCTATGGATTGGATGTCTGGGACTCTACTCGAGTTGGTCGAGATTATTGGTGCCAAATTTTCTGTGTCAATTTGAGAGATAATCACATTGGCTGAACTACCAAACAAAAGATTCACCTACTTGGGGTCTATGATATCTTCAAAATTACGATTCCCTGGTGGTGGTGTAAAAGCAAAGGTTGTATTGTTTGGTTCTTCAGAAGGCTCGAGTGGTCTTGACTCCTTTCCTAACAGGATTGATGCTTCAATTTATTGTTCTATAGTTCTCCCTGTATTAGTCTCTTCGGAGACTATTTTAGCTCTTTGAGTTGAGCTAGCTTCTGTTTTTTAGTATCGATCTGCAGATTTTATAAGCAGAACGTTCCTTCCCCAAAAGAGATCGGAAGGAACCTTGTTTGAAAGGTATGATTTTGATTTAATGTATCTACCTTGTGGTTCTCTAGGCCTATTCATGAAAGAAAGCAAAAACAAAAAGAAAAATCTACCATTTGGTTCTTAGGTCTATTCATGAAAAATAAAATCAAAAAGAAAAACTTCCATTGGGTTTGGGGGAACCTGCTATAGCATATGTGCAAGTTCTTACCTCTTGTCTTAAATTTCCCCTGCCACCAAACTAATGCTAAGGTCTAGAAATGGTCTAATTCCTAATTACTTCTTACCTTGAGATAAATCCCCGGCAAAGACGCCAAAAATGATGGGTGTTATATATGCACTAAAAACAGAGTAAAAAACCTCAATTAAATTGTCAACCTGGGGTAAGTAAACTTAGAGCTGTAGAAAAATATATGCCAAAGGTAGAAGGTTGGTAGGAGTATAATCTAACTAATGAAGGCAGCAATATAAGGCTAATATACTAAGCAAATATATCTAATGAGAAAACCCTACTAAGCAATTTGAAACTAGGTAACCTAAGTACTTTTGGGCCAAGGGTTGATGGATAGTTCCTAAGAAAGAAAATGAAAAATCTATGTTAAGAAAACTAGTTTAACAATAAGAAAAAACAAACTACTAAGGATTGTTAGAAAAATAGGACCGCAAAGCAATAAAATAAAACAAATGCAGAAACAAAACACAGAAGATACACAATACAAGAGAGACACAGATTTACGTGGTTCACCCAGTGTGGGCTACGCCCACCAGAGAAATTTCTAGGTCCTTTCTTTATCATTATCCAACAAAATGAAGGGATACAACCTATAACAAAACCCGTTGTAACTTCCTCTTCTTTCACTCATAGTCTCCTCTGTTAGAATACCATACTTTCCAACCTACACAGCCACAATACATTTCCCTCATAAAAGAGGGTTGCCTTCTAGGGAAAAAAACCCTAACATAATCTCTATCGTTAGATCTACGACCTTATAATGAACGGTCCATATTTACAATGAAATTACAATATACTTTTACAAGGCAATTTTTTCTTCGGGGGCTTTTCCCCCAGACCCCCCAGCCAGGGGGATAGGCCCCCCGGACCCCACAGAGGGTGTACCCTCCCTCTGCACTCCCCCACGTGGAAGAGTGTACATACTTCTGGGGTGTAAATACTTCATGGGTTATAAACACGGCTGAAAGTAAAAGACCTCTAAATCAGGAAGATAATCAGGCTCCACAACCAACAATCTCCTACTTGGAGACTGATCTCAACAACTCCACCACTACTATATATGCTGGACTCTGAACCTTCTTGGACCTGGAAATTTTCTCATCTTCATCTTCATTCTTGAAGACCAACTGAAACTGAGCAAGAACTCAGTTTCTCCCTGGTTACTCCCTTTGTTAACATGTCTGTAGGATTCTGGCTAGTGTGTATCTTTTCCAGCTTCAATTGTCCATCTTCCAAGGTGGATCATATGAAGTGGTACCTCAACTGTATATTCTTAGTCTTCAAATGGAAGGTTGAGTTCTTTGCAAGGTGAATGGCACTCTGACTGTCACAATACAACCTGTTTTTCTCCTACTTCTTTCCCAATTCCTCCATAAACCTTTGTAACCAAATCATCTCTTTACTAGCCTCTGTAGCAACAACATACTCTGCCTCTATTGTTGAAAGTGCAACAACCTTTTGCAGTTTCAAAATCCAACTTACTGTTGTTCCACCTA
>ML787652.1:181487-202118 GCA_009831015.1 Picea engelmannii | reverse complement strand
TACAAGAACACCATGAACTTAACAAGGCGAATTCACCATGAAAGCTTGAAAACGTAGTTCTGACACAATTCTGGCAATGTAAAATACTAAAACAGAGAAAAATGAATTTGTCTCTAATCTAATGGATCTTCTACTTGCTTAACAATCTTATGAACATCCTAGCAGTATTTATAAGCTTACAGACCAAGAGGTCGACCACAGGAGGTTCAAACCACTTCTAATTCAGCAAAATACAATAAATGATGCCCTAACTGACAACTAAAACTGAGTTGTCTGGAGTTCAGTAGTTGGAGGGGGTGAAAATGAACAAAACCCATGTTCCCAATTCACCCAACACTAGCTGCCAATGCCATAACCACCAAGTCACCCTGCATTTTTGTGCAATACTGAGTGTTGGAATGAGTGTCAGATCGGGTACCAGAACGAGTGTTGGATCAAGTGTCAAAACTAGAAACATAGTGTGTTTTTGCCTTGTAACACCAAAAAACGTGAATTAGCTCTTAGAAATCATAAAACATGATGAATTATACTTGATTCAATCATTAAACATGAATTACACGTACCATATGGCAATCATAACATTTTATCATGAAATTCTTCAAAAATCTCCTTTAAAGGATGAAAAACTCATATGTACATGTGTCAAAAATGTATAATAACCGTCATGACAATGATCATATCTCGAGCCCAACATCATTCCATGACATTTCAAGAGAGTTTTGAAAAACATTATGTAGATGTGAATGGCATATGATGACAATGAGACTACATAATGAACGTTGATGCAAATGTGGATGATCTCAAAGATTATGTGGGGACATTAGACATCTTTGAGTCTTGAAACCCTCACATACTATCAAGGCATGTGTCTAGTCTAACCATGTCAAATTTCAACACATACAAGAACAATTTGAATAAATTTGAATGTTGGCCCCATTCACTTCTCACCATGTGGCATCGGTGGATGACATTGGTGATGGGATTGTTGGAAGACGTTCCATGAAATTTCAAGAGAGTTACGACAAAGCTCTAAATCCCCTAAATCCTAAGGAATTGACCCTTAAATCCTTAATCCCCAATCCCTAAACCCTTAAGCCCTCAACCTTAGTTAATCACTAATCCCTAAATCCCCTAACCCCTAATCCATTGACCCTTAAACATTTAAACCCTAATCCCTAATCCCTTAATCTATAATCCCTTATGCCCTAAGAACTTAAACATTAATCCCCTAGCCCATAATCCCTAAGCCATTAACCATTAAACTACATAACTCGTAAGCGCCAAATCCCTTAGCTCTTGACCCTTAATCCATTAAACCCTAACCCCTAATCCCTTAACCCTTAATCGTTGTACCCCAAATCCCTAAATCCTATAATCCTCCAAGCCCTTATCCACTTAACCCCCAACACCTCAACTAATTAACTACTTAGGTGCATCTAGCACTAAACCTGGTGCTAAATCTGGCGCTAAACGCGGTGTTAAATCTGACGCTAAATTTGGTGTTGTTTCTGGCGCTATTTACGGTTCTAAAGCCGATGCTAATTTCTGGTGCTATTTTCGATGCGATTTTCGGTGTTATTTTCTAACACTAAATACGATGCTATTTATGACACTATTAGCGTCTAATTTAGAACCTAAATGTTTTGGTCAGTGAAAAAAATGCCAGAAATATCACCATCTCAAAAAATAGTGCCTACTTTTTCAAAAAATTGGAGAAAAATACACTAAAACAAAAAAGGGAGCAAATCACAGGGATTTGTTGAAGTGAACAAAGATACAATCATCCAGATGAATAATTCAATCAGATTGTAATCGAAATAAGATAGAAAAATATGATAGAGAAATAAGACTGATTTCCATTATCCAAAGTGTCTTAAATCTGGTCCATACAATAAGAGAAACTTCTCTGCTACATAGACAATATCAAAATATGAGTCCTCTCTCAAACCATTCGAACCCCTCTTCAGTATTACAATGCTCATATTATATCCTAGACTGGCATTGACATATTTAGAATTCGAATAACCAATCCTTCATAGGATCCATGTGCCTAAAGGTGGCATGGCTACAGATGTACAATAGAAAGAAAACATAATGCTACATTTCAGGATAATGTTGGAAACATTTGCAACATCTTATTTATAGTTGATGGTGTGTCCATTTGAGCACATTCTCTTTAGGAAAGTGGTATCCCAGCTTGCAAATGACCTTCAAAAAGTTGGTATGCATCTATCTTGACATCTGGCAGCTGCTCTTTCCTCCAAAAATCCAAAACAACTATGTTCACAGCGTTGTGTTGCAAATTGTCCTGTAACAGCCAGTTCACAGCGTCAGGCATTGTGAACTTTCCTGTAGTGGCTTGTTTGATTGTACCAGTGATATTTAATATCCCAGAACTATCTCAGGTTTCCCAAAATGTTGTAACAACTTCATAATCTTGATACATGACTAGAAGAAAGCATCCAAATAGCTAATCATGGTTTACAAAACATAGCCATCATCAAAAAGTTGTAAAATGCATGAAACAAGAAATTTGACCAAAATTGATGCTTGGATATGGAGGTTCAACATCTTCATTTTCTAATTCTGGAGCTTCTCCTGGTAGCAACCTTGACCAGCATGTCCAATTTTCTTTTGGCCAATTATTCTTTAAAAGGTTGTAGTTTTTCCTTTAACTTTATGATTTGAGCTTGATGATATTTGTTTTGTCTATAGAGATTTTTGAGCTACCTATGGAGGGGAAAGAATATTTTGGATAAAAATATTTCCTTATAAATGGTCTCATGGTACATTCCCATCAATCCCTTAAGATTCTTCCTTGAATCCAAGTCTTCCCTTTTCCGTTTATCAGCTTCATCCCTTGCTTCTTTGAGTTGCCTCTTGAGCCTATTGAAAGTGGGATTAATTTTATGCCAAGGAGTAATGATATCAATAATTTCAATGGGATGCTCAAGATATTTGGATTCACCTTTCCTCTGGACTGAAGTCTCTGCTGCATTATACTTCACAAGGACATTTTTCTTGGTTGTTTCTATAGTAAAAGGCCTCCTAGGATTAACCTTGTCTGTAGCAATGGGTGAAGGAAAAACGATATTTATTCCTCTTAGTCCTGTGGACTTGCTTGAAAGAACCTCCATAGGAATGAGATCTTCCATGGGTGAAGCTTCCCTATGTGAAGGTTGTGAAGGCCCTCCTTCTTTTGTTTCATTTATGGCTATGTCATCTTTATCAGTCATATCACCCATTTTATTCTTTCTAACCTCTGAATACACATTCTTCTCAACATGAGTATGACTTTGTATCTTGGACTGTGGAGTGGGGGAAACACTTAACTAAAATTGTGATGAAGTGAGCAATGTTTCCCAATTAGTGTTTGTATTTCTTAACTCTTCCATAAATAACATATTAATAAGGCCAGATTGAAATACATTGGTGTCTACTTGCTTATACTTGTCTTGAACTCTGTCAGCCATCTTACCAATTCTTCTAAAAAGATAAAAAGTGAGGTTCATTGCTTTTTTCCCTCTAAAATGTAGCATCAACCTGATGTGGTATTGGTATACCATGTTAAACCTCACTTCACAGGTGAAATACCTATATATAACCTTCAACATATTATTAAAACCCCCAAGCATGTGGATTCTAGCTACCCCTTTGGACAAATTGTCCCCTTGATACTCTAGCTTAAGGAATTCCTTGGAGAAGGAAGCATTTAATGACATTGCCTTGAACCATTTTTCTCCACTGTTGGGTATTTTTGTTGCAACAAATATGGAATGTTATGAAACCTAAAACACCAAAATCCCTACTTTGGTTTTAGTTCCATTGAAGTTGAGTGAAAATTCTATGTCTACCTCTGTATGCCCCCTCTGCATCTTTTGACATAAATTAATCCAACCTACCCTCTGAAAGGTTTCCTTGATCAAATTTTTTGAGTCAAGGATCTGCATATCATAGGTATTTGTCCTTACAATCTCCCCACCCTTTTGATCCTTCTTTTGTTGTTGACTTTCCATATTGTTGTTGAAGAATTCTTTTATGTAAGTTTTAATGACAACTAGATGTGTGAAAATAGGGAGTACAAGAAATTCAGGTTTCGATGACATAACTGCTTTCAAAGGCTGACCTTGTACAGATATTTATGCACCTTTTTCTATACACCTGAGGTATAATATAAGACACTCTTTCAACAAGACAATAAGGAATATAAAATGAGAGTTATAATAAAATGGAGGTGAAAGTGAATTCGCTGCTAAAACAGGGTTTTTCATCAATATAGATATCAGTTAACAACATGATAATGAGTGCAATATTTAAACTTGGTTCAATAGTTGATCAACCACATATTTCAAGTTTTATAGGGGTGTAGATTCACTCTTTAAAATTTGAAATATTTAAAAGATCCAGAAGATGGGGGTTTCAACAATGCTAGAACAAAGGGTTCACAACGTTGGGATAAATTTAGTGGAACAAGTGAATTTTGAGTAGTGGGAAAGATGGATGAGTTCTAAAGGCATCTCGGTATAGTGAGCAAGGTTCACAACATCATGGAGGTGAGTTTGAAAGATGGAAGAAAGAGAAATGGAAAGTTTGCAGTGTCGATGGATAAACCAGCAAAAAACCCTCTCTCAACCCTTAAAACAACATCAAAACTCTCATGGAGTACTTGGTGGACCTAGTGTTATAGAAAGATTTTCCTCACCGTGGAAAAACTTACACAAAGGCCCTTTTTCGATTTCCCTGTGTAGACTTGAAGTCCCTTTTTGCAAATCCCAGAGCTAAAAACATGATTTTTCCACATATGTGTGCCCTGCCTATATTACAACATTCATATACACATGTTCCACCACTACATCCAACATACATCAGGATTTGTCCCCAAAATTAAAAGATTGGTGTCAGGTTTCCATGTCACATCATGAGATCTATGATCCTTGGCCTTCCATATACTGGAAACATTCTGAATCGACCCTTCAGTTCCACTTGAAGGCTACATATGGGCCAAATCCGAGCTATGGAAAAGAGGAGAAGAATTCAATTTTGAGAGCAAAGTTACTCTAGAGAAATTATTCACTTCACATTGAGTTTGCATCCCTTTGTCCTTTAAGTCTGAGGACATTGTTCATCCCCCAATATCTTCCCTTATTAATTGAGAACTTCATTGTCTCTCTTATATGAGCTTGCCTTTGGTTGAGGATTGAAGTGGTGGAGGCCCAGTTGGAAGGAACTTAGTTTCTCGGTTTAGAACTGTGCCGACACGGAAGTTTGTAACTCATTCACTTCTGCTTATTACATATTAATAGAAATATTATTTTATCGTCCAATTAATATCTTGCGAATATTTGAATTGTTATTCCATGGGCATATTTGTTATGAATATTGATGGATTATGCTATCGAATGTGCTAACATTATATATTATCACCATATGCTTTCATTTCTTGGTCATTGAGAACTAGTTGCAGGTATATTGATTTGGGTCAAGTGCTCAATGATGGACTTCATCGAACATCTAGAAGAGGTAGGCATTTTATCTTGTTGTTAGCATATTTTTTATATAGAATACTTGATATTAGAGTTGATTTATGTAGTCATTTCCGTCTATTGTGGTTTACCCCTAGCCATAGACATATTTTCCTCATAACAGAATTGGCGACCATACTGGGGTTTGGGGATTGGAGTTTTTTTCTCCTTAGATTTCTCTCGTTCATATTGAGTTTCTTGTTGTATGATTTCTTGACATCCTCTATTCACTCTGAATCGGATTTCCTTAGACTTCACTTTAGCCTGGTTGTGTTTTGACACATATACACAGGTTTTTTCCTGACAGTCACGTACATAAGCGTGATGTCCTTCTACAAGATGCGTACATACGTGCTTTTCCCTTCAACATTCGTGTACATCACCCTTTGTTGCTTGGTTGTTGGGTTTGATGGTTTCTAGGTAGGTTTTGATGATTGATGAGTCTTCTTGGGTCTCTGTTGTGACTGTTAAGTGTATATGGAATGACAAGATACCTGTCTTTGGTTGAATTTTCGGGCGATTCCTTTCTCATCATCTTTTTCATTTGATTGCCCTTGCATCTTGGGTTGGGTGTTTTTCTCCTTGATATCCTACTTGGTTTGTCTCTTTTTACACACAATAGAGTCTTTATATCAAGTTGTTGTTCAGTCCTTTCATTTTCATTCTCTTATATTGAAAATACAAAAATATTAGGCATTTTTCATTGATTGGCATTTTGATCTTTTGAGTCTTTATCATTAATCTTAGTGCATGTAAATAAATATTGCATTTTATTTAGAATTGTAGATCTGAATTGAGAATTTCATTTTGAAAAGTATATCATTTATTGGAAATTGAAGTTAGGAATTTGCATTGTATTCATATTCATTTATTTTACTTGCTGAGTCATAACATCACTAGTTTCACAACCACACCTTTTGAGTAAGAAAGACCATTAAAAGTAACGCTATAATTTAAAATTGATTAGTAACAATTTTATCTTTCTAGGGTACATAAACTAGCTTAGGATTTAGAGCCTTGGAATAGGATTTTGTGAGTAAACTTCTCCAAGGATATTAAATCAACATATGTGTTTGACTAAGGGAGTGGAGAAATCCATTGTATAATCGATAATATCAAGAGGCTCCACTTACACTGAAGTTAAGAATGAGGTCGCATGAGGTTGGTTGAATGGATATCCCCTCGATACCTTCTTGGCGTCGGATATATTTCTAGGGATCTATTCATATATGGGGCTCTTGCTAGTGCCCTTACCACTGTGAGAGGCAGTGCTTTCAAGGTTTCGGGATTTGTTACCCTTCCCATACGATGAAACTGAATTACGATTGTTTTCATGTGCATCAGTTATACCATGGTTTCTTAGTTTCTTGACTTAGGTACCACATAGGTTACTTGTAAGGGTGATTCTGCAGGTACCCTGGGTCGGATAAGGGTCAGACAACACACAACCTTTATGGAGGATTACCTCTCTGGGGGGATCTAACCAATTGGTTTTTAATCCCACGAGGGCCCTTATAAATGATTATGTTACCTTTGATATTTAGCAGAGGAGTCTCAGGCCCCTCTTGGGCAAGGCATACCTAATTTAGAGAGGGAGGTCCCTTTCAGCCACTTTATCATGTTTGTGTGCATATTGGTCGTTTGATTATTTTTGGTGTGCTCTTTGATTACTAGTTGGCCTTAGGATTTGTTTTCTACATATCGAGTCTTGAGTCAACGTGGATCCAGACCATATTCCCCATAGGTCTCGCCACTTGTTACAGTTTCCACCTCTTTTTGAGTCTTTTCCTTCTAAAAGGTGTAGAGTTATCAAACATGGTACACACACCTCCACTTATCAGACTTGTGATCATACAAGGATGAGTACTGAACCGATTCATAAAAATACTGGGATCCCTTCAACTCCCACACCTACTATAATTGTACCCCTTTAACTCCTTCAACCATAATGGTTGTAGTGTCGAAGGCACCTATCATCATCATTTCTAGTCCTACAGTGAATACTCAACCTATAGCCATGAACCCTTTTGGGTCTCTTGGTCACTCACCTAGCTATAATTTTTAGCCCATCCCTATGGCCTCTAGTCCTTTTTCCTATGGTATGCTTAATTTTACATCGCATTTTTCAAGATCCATCCCAGTGGCTGGCACTAATGCTAACATTGGACTTGGGGGCACAACTCCCCGTTATACTCTATTCTCATTTGGTGGCACTCATGTCCCTCAAACAAATCCTTTCATTGGAGGAAATTCTCCTTTTATCCTTGGGTCTAATTCTATTGCTTCTAGATGGAGTAACCAACCTGGCGGACAAGCTACTGCTCACGTTCCATCCTTTACACCCCAACTCTGTGTCAATTCTGACCAACAAGTTTGGCATGATGAATCCACCTTTATCCTTTGTATTCACACCTGGAGGAGGTCATTTTCATACCTTGGGAAACCCCCAACCCGGGTCCACTTCTGTTGGGGACAATTTTTATAACCCTCATCAGAACATTCCTACTGGAATGCTGCCAAACCAACCCCTTATGAATCATCTCGAAGGAGGGTCTTACAATCCCGTACAGGGCCATGGTGCTTACAAGAACCCTGGATGGGCTGCGATTCCCCAACCACAATATTTCGAGGGAGCTTGGGGCCATATGTCACAACCCCATATCCATTTTCTAGCCACGCTCAACTTGCCAGACTTGTATAAGTTAATAAATGACCCTATGTGTCATGACCCATCATGGCCCTCCATCCCCAGTAAGCTTGCTTCAGATATTCCAAAATTGGAGGGAAGTACTAGTGAGGATCCTGGTGATCACGTCACCACCTTTCACATATGGTTCTCTTTGAATTCACTTAATGATGATTTTATTTGGTTAATATTGTTTCAACGCACCCTCACAGGGGTTGCCACAAAATGGTATATCGAGCTACCTAGGGGGGCATACAAAAATTTTAATCTATTAGTTTTAGTCATCCTCAATCACTTCCAATTGTTGGTTTGTTACGATGTTGGCATCGAACTTCTGTTGACATTTTTTCAGGATAGGTCCACTCATATATCAGATCACATCCAGGAATGGCGTAGACGGAAGAGGTTTATCAAGGACTATATACCCCCAAAATTCTTTCTAGAGTGGTTCCTTAAATCTCTCATGCCTTATATTTCAAAGGATGTTTCTACATCTGGGTTTACTTCTAAGGAAGAATTGATTTTTAAAGAACAACAATTAGATATTATATGCTTAGTCTGGGATGTTATGTGTGTTTGTTTCTAATGCACCGAGGTCAAACTATGACCCTAGAAAAAATCTCGTGATACATGTCGATGGCATTGTAGGCTCTGTAAATGTGAAATCCACAGAGTCGGTGACGAGCCATTTGAAATACTTGTCTTTAAACCAATCTCTACAAGGGATATCTTCATATGTGTCCTCTAATACCACTCAATCAATGGATGTACACTCCATGCAGTCGTCGACTAGCCAAAATGGTAGCCAACAACTAGGAGGGAGTAAGAAGAAATGATGTAATAATAATGATAGGTGTGGGAAAAATAATAATAAACCCAAGGACAATGGTAATAATGAGAAGACAAATAATATTAATGTTGGTAAGGGAAATAAAGAAAGGTGGAAAGTGAAGTTCCCCTATAATATTTATACAAATGATCACCTTACCCATTTATGCCCCAAACTTGTGGAAGTTTTGAGGCTTGTATTTCTACCGCCCGCCGTGCTGACGAATCCTTTTTCACATAATCATCACATGGCCTTGAGCTCCTCAAATGCCAAAAATTTGGTGAGTGGGAGTCAGAACCCATTGACACAAGGCAGTGATTGTTTATGCATCAATATGGTCAAGTATGCGGTTAATGTAGCTAGTCTATCTCGCGATTATAGTTCTCCACAAACTGTACCTAGTCTAGAGTCTCCTCCTCTTCCAGAGACACCCCTGTAGATCAAAAAACCAAATCCAAATCCTCGTACTCTGAAAGGAGTACTCAAGAGCTCTACTCACAATCCTAATTCTAGAGCCACCTAGAATTACTCTATTGTTGAGGACCTAGGTCAAACCCCTTGTGAGATGTTGGCTTTGGAGGTACTCCAGACGTGTCCCTCACAGAGGAATTCCTTTCTATCTGTGTTAGGATCTCTAGATCCTTGTGGCTCAAAATTTATCAAGTTTGATGTCACAGATGTGAAGCCTCTCTTGCCTTACCATGTGGAATTCCAAATCCACATGGGTTACTCGAAATATACCATCAAGTGTATTGGTGTCGATGAAGGCGTTGCATTATGTGTGATGTCCCTGGTCTATTGGAAATCCCTTGGCTCTCTGACTCTTTCTAAGTCTCCAACCATGTTGAATACTTTTGACGGTCATTCCTTCTTCCCTCACGGTATTCTTCCTACCTTTCTAGTCTAGTTAGGTGGGAAGACTGTAGAGGTGGATGTCGAGGTGGTTGATGTGCCCCTTGATTACAACTTGTTACTAGGATGCAATTGGACTTATTCTATGACTGCAATTGTATCATCTGTATTCTTTACTGTTTGTTTTCCTCACGATGGGTAGATCATGATGATTGATCAATTGTCCTTTGTGTATTCTATCCCCAGTGCATCTGTTGGACCGTCGATCCCCGTGGTCGACAATTCTCAACTGACAAATGAGAACATCGGTGTCAAAATGTATTCATCCCTTATGGGTACCTTTGACTTCATGGCACTGGTTCACAATATTTACGCCATGTCTAGTAGGCCCATTTCATCAGAGAGGTTCGTTCCTTTCTGCACTTCCTATTTTAACGATCCTTGGACCCTACCTTCCTCGACTGCATTTGATGAAGGTCAGTCACATACTAGAATGGCCATGCCACTATCAGCAGTGGAGATAGCATATCAAGTTTTTCTTGACTCTTTCACCAATCTGAATCATGTTACCTCGCAGATGGACGTGGAGGATCCTGTACTTGAGCCCGTGTGGGCCACTTCATCATATTTCTCACATGACTACCTCGATGAGACTTTACCTTTGGATGAAGCCATCATCAAGGCCATGAATGGTTCTAAAAAACCTTGGGATGATATGCATCATCGCTCTTATTTTCTCCCATAGCTTTCTATAATCGAACAAGATCAATTTAGATCTACTTTGAGCGAGATAGTTGGTCACATCATAGTTCCACTTGATACGCATGGAATTTATGTCGAAGGAAACATGGTGAGTATCTCACCTACCTTCAAAATCTATATCTCTCATATCCCTGGCAAGATTGAAAATGTATACATTGGTGTGGATTGTTCGCCAGAAGAAATTTTGACCTACACCAAACTCTTCAAGGAATTTTGAGATGTATTCGCTTGGTCATATGAAGAGATTCTAGGAATCGACCCTCGAATTTTCAAACATGAGATTAAAAATTATCTAGATGCTAAGCCTGTTCAACAATGTCTTATAGATTTCAATCCTCGGAAGGCCCTTTCTATTAAGGCAAAGGTAGAGAAACTGCTTAATGTTGGATTTATCTACCCGGTTCCCTTGAATGAATGGGTATCAAATCTCATTCTTGTGAATAAGAATAAAGGAACCATCCGTGTATGCATGGATTTCCGTTACCTAAACAAGGCATGTTCCAAGGAAAACTTCTTGACACCTTTCATCGATTAGATTTTTGACAAATGTGTGGGAAGCGAAGTTTTTTCTTTCATGGACAGATTTTCAGGGTATAAAACAATTTAGATTAAACCTGAGGATCAACATAAGACGACATTTATTTGTCCTTGGGGTACTTTCACATACCGAAAAATGCCTTTCAGCCTTAAAAACGTCAGAGCAACCTTCCAACATGCTATGACCTTTGCATTTCACAATCTCAAGAATATAGTCGAAGCATATCTTGACGATCTTGTTTCTCACTCTCGTAAGAGAGTGGATCACCCTAAGCACCTTCGGCTAGTTTTTGAATGATTTTTTCATTGTCCCATATGGTTGAACCCTCATAAATGCATATTTTGCGTTATGTCAGGTCATATTTTAGGATGTTTAATCTCTAAGACTGGGATCATGGTAGATCCATTAAAGGTTGAGGTAGTACTTTGATTGCCTGCCCCCCACACTATTCAACAACTTCAAGGTTTATAGGGGAAAGATAAATTTTTACGTCAGTTTATAGTAAACTACACCAATATTACTAAGGGTTTCATGCATCTCTTGAAGGACACCCCTTTTATCTGGGATGAGGGAGCCCAGGAATCCTTCAATGTTTTGAAGAAATCCTTGGTATCAACGCCTCTGCTGAAGTCTCCTGACTATAGTAGAGAATACTTTCTTTAGGTTGTCGCATCTGAAGAGATGATTGGTATGGTATTGGTTCAGGAGGATGATGAGCTCTACAAGCACATCATTTACTATATTAGTCGAAACATAGTTGGTCCTGAGCTCAAATATTCTCACGGTTAAAAGATAGCTTTGGTTGTTGTTCACACAGTCCAACAATTATGGAATTATATATTTCTTTGCAAGACTATTGTGGTTGTCGATGTCAATCCATTTCAATACATCCTTACCAGGCGTATCATACGAGGAAAGTACAATAAATGGATTTTCATTTTACAAGAATTCGATCTCGATTTCACTTCTACAAAATCCAATAAATCACTAGTCTTTTCATATTTAATATATGACTTCCCTCGATTAGACGAGGATTTTATTCATGTTGATTCATTCATGGATGAACACATTTTCTTTGTCCCATTGTCTGACCCCTGGTATGGAGACATTTTTCTCTATCTTCAAACTTTGAAGTTCCCTCAACATCTCTTGCGAAATGACCGACAGTGTATACAATACCAAGATAAAACCTAACTTATCGTCGAGGAGTAGAAAATATCTTGCATCATTGTTTAACTCACGAAGAAGCCAAGTGTGTCCTAAATGATTGCCACAGTGGGGCTTGTGGTGGTCATCTATCCGAGCTTATGACAGCCTAGAAAATTTTGCGAGCTAGTTATTTTTGGTTGTCTATCTTTAAATATTGCGTTGAAAGAGTTAAGAAGTGTCACCTCTACCAGGTGTTGACTTGGAAAATGCACTTGCATCCAACCCCTCTCAATCCAGTCATTATTGTTGGTCACTTCACCAAATGGGGGGTGGAGTTTGTGGATTTCAACTGAACTTCAGTTGGGGGGAATCAACACATTATCGTGGTCATAGAATACTTTACTAAGTGAATAGAGGCCATGCCTACAGTTAAATATGATGGGAATACTTTTTCCTTATTTTTGTTCAATCAAATTATAGACAGGTTTAGAATCCCAAGTGAGATTGCCACTGATCATGGAAGTCACTTTCAGAATGAAATGATGGAAGAATTATCATCTAAACTAGGGTTTAAGAATGGTCATTCTTCCCCTTAATACACCCAGGAAAATGGATAGGTAAAGGGCGTGAACAAGTCTCTCAAGACCATTTTGCAGAAAACTGTCATCCATAGAAAATCTGACTGACATATCATACTATATCCCTCACTTTGGGCATACTGAACCTCGGTCAAGACTGTCACTGGTTTTTCTCCTTTCCAGTTAGTACACAGTGTGGAGTTGATCTTACCTATTGAATCTGAAATCCCTTCTCTTAGATTGGTAGTTGTGCTCCTACCTAACACTTTTGATCTCGAACAACACCTCATGCACCTAGAGAGTCTAGATGAGCAACATCGAAAATCCTCTACGTCTATCGAAGAGAATAAAAGACGTGTCAAGAGTCGAATACGATAATTCTGTCTGTCCTCGGTTGTATGCTGAGCGTGACTCGGCACTTCTATATGATAAATCCAAAGAACCACTGGGGGAAGGAAAGTTCAAACCCATGTGGCACGATCCCTATACCATGCGACGTGTCTTAGAAAAAGGATCCTATGAATTAGAATATTATGAAGGGAACATGTTGGTTGATCCCATGAATGGGCTCTAATTGAAAATATATTATGCTTGAACCCCAAGCTTGGGCATAACTCTTTGTATACTAATGTAATTTCGTGTATATATCTTTTCCATTTACTTTTTGTCTTCAACTTGATTATTGAGTTTTCCCCTGGTTGGCAGATGCCAACGTAGTCTTCGGTCTACTTAGGATTCGCAAATAGAGCCAATCGTCATACATGGAACTTGGCTTCTACCGCGTGGGTTGTTTACTCACCCGAAGGTCTACTGGTGTCTTCAGGTGGCATATGCTTAGGGCCATCCATGAATAATGTGTTTGAATATAGCGTCATTATAGAAATTTTACACGATGTCATTTCACATGGTATTCTTTCTTTGGAGGTTCGCCTGGATTCTGAGTTAGTAGTATGTCAGTTGAACGACAGTTACCATGTGCGTGCCCCTATGTTACTCTGACGATTTCTATGGATACGACTTTTAGAACGATAATTTTATTTTATTACTTATCATCACATACCTGGGAGTTCTAATTATGTATCCAATGCATATGCTAATTTTGTTTTAGATTGGCTTTTGTCACATAACTAAAGCAAAGAAATAATTCTCATCAATGTACACATTGTAACATAAGTAAAGCCGAAGAACCATGGTTTTATATATATATTTCAAAAAATATGATTTTTATAGTACAAAATTGGGGCTAACACCTTCAATACACATATACAACCGACAATACAAAAGTCATGACATCTACGCCTATGGCGTTGGATGAGTGTCATGATAGAAAACTACGACATTTGCGATACGTCAAAAGAATCACAACCAATATCGGGGCATGCCTACCACCTGTTGTTGCATAGCCTCTATCATATCCTCCACATGAACCATTAGAATCCTTTGTGTCAAATGAGATAGGTTGCCTTGCACGTTTCGAAGAAAAATCTACAAAAGATAGAAGAGAACCCGAAGTTCCTCTTACTACCTTATTTTCATTTTGTAAAATGGCTCTTCATGTTAGCTAGTAGTGAGGTGCACCTGTTGTACAGTGTGGGTATCAAGCACTCTACCAAGTATAACATAAGAATCCTTGATTCCTGGTGCAAAGAGTCTGATCCTGTGATCCATGTAAAAAACGAGGACAACAATCTTGAGGCTTAGATTTTTTATCGCTCGTATCAGGAGTTGAATCCCGACCTTCTCTCGGTCCCTGCAATGCAATGAGCATCTATGTATTCCTCTATTTTCATATTTCTCCTAGCTCCCTGGGATTTGAGGTTGACCACCTCACCTCAACATGAAAACCCCGTCAAGAAATAAATTTCCTCGACCTTAATCCTTAATGGTTTCCCATCAAGGTTGAAGCTCTCACTATCTGGATCCCAATAATAAACGAACAACTGTAGCAATATCGCTTGGGCCCTCATCCCTTTGATAGACAAAAAATTATAAAACTCACATCTTTTCGAGGCCATTTGGGCCCCTGGATCTCTTTCCACAGCAACATCTACCTCCTCATGGTCCCTTTCCCTCCACTCTATCACCATCCTACAAGAGAAAAATCCCTTTTTGAGTTAGCAATCACTAAAAAAAAATGTTTACGAACATATACGTGGGTTGTATTGTTCATAGTCACGTATAGGGTTGAGTATACGTTGGTTTTATTTTATACAGTCGCATATAATCATGCATATACATGACCCAATGAGTGGTAGCCTGCGTATGTCTAAAGTTCTAATTTGCGCCCTAAATAACTTAAAAATTAGAACCTAAATAGAAAATCCAATCCAATGAAAAGAAAGAAGAGGGGAAGAGGAATTACCTGATATAGATGGTCATCGATTCCGTCACTCGTAGCTCTCGCAGTCACCAGTTGATGTTCAGAGGTAATTTGATCCAAAATCCACTATTTGGGTAAAAAATACAAATGGTATAGTAAATTTGGTTTGTTTTTACTATTTATAGAAAATGTTTACCCACTTTTCATAGTTTCGAATAATATTTTTTCCTAATGGAATAATACGACATTGGATTGAGTTGGTTTTAGTAGTTTTATCTAGGGATTCTTGTGATTTTGAACGTTATGTCGCCCGTTCGTAACATTGGACAGGTATTTTCACTACCCAAAATATAGGATAGGTATCCATTCCATCATGCACACTTGCATCGTCCTATGATTTTCACTCGTATGCCTTAGTTATGAACCCATTTTATAGTGACACAGAACTTTCTATCTGCTACTAGAAGTGTCGTTATCAAATGGTAGAGAATTACCAAACATGGGTACCCTAGTTAAATACTCTACTTTATTCGGTGCCCATGCATAGATTTTTTCCATAGGACTGGGAGTCCCTTATAGCTAATACATGACTTTATGTTGAACCTCATTTCTCACTCATAAACATGTTTTCCTATACCTATAGGACTCCCAAATGAGTTTGATTTAAGCTCTTTTCCAACTCGTTTTCAAAAAGTGAAAATATTTCCAAGTGAATTTGTCTCTTTGACACTTGTAAATTGGATTTGAAAGGACATCTATTTGGTGAAATTTTATCCCTTTTTCAAACCAAGTAGACTACGATTATGAAAAATGAAATTTTTTGGCGCTAAGTTGTGATTGCATCTCATTCCCTTACTTGCAGTATTGAGCCTATTGTCGGTTCTCTCTTTGTGTTATAAGTCCTTTACCTCAACAATTTTGCATCCTCAACCAAGCAGATCCTTGTTTATATCCTTCATATCTTGACACACTATACCTAGGAGGAAACATTCCCCCGAGTTTCCATCTCCTGCATGCACCTCCTTGCATTGAGCATAAGTATGTTCCACTGCTGGAACTAGTTTTTCTTACTTGTGACACTCATTTCCTCCTCTATAGCATAGCATTCATTTGCCTATGAAAAAATTAAAAAAGGCGGGAAGGAAGGGAGTATTATCTTATATTGGCATCATTTGTGTCTCCTTTGAGCAGAGCACAAAATTTTTGGGTCCACTTGTCATCATAATTTTGGGTTTAGCATGACCTTAGGAAGCTAAGCTCGTTATACATACTTTACTCCTCTGGCTGGTTACTCTTCTAGTCCCTATAGAGATTTTTTTGTATGCCTCCTTCATCTCAAAGTTTTATCATTGAGTCTATCCTGATAGAGTCTTCCATATGTCTCATGCTCTTTTTCAAAGTATTTTTTTCAACCTGTGTCGGCCATTCCTCATAACTATTGACTTTCCATGTCGCCCATACTCTCAGTCTATCTCAGAATCACATGAAGTTGTAGTCCTATAGTGCACCTTGGTCCTACTTTCCTCATTGGTAGGTAACCTTGAACCCAACAATCAACATTTCATCATTGGTCGTTGTCTGGGTAGTTTCCCTTGTGTTCGACAACAAGACATCTATTCACACATTGGGATTCATGCAGTGTATTGAATTCCATTATCCCTATTGGTGGCTTTCTCACCTTTGTCAACAATTTTCCTCATTGGCTACTATTCAGAGGGTCTTTTTCATGTACCACTTGCACCTAGCACATGCAAAGGACACACAGGGTCATTGGTTCGTGAACCTATTCTTCATCCAATTTCCTCCAAAACATCAAGCTCCTACTTTGTACCTCATGCTGAATAATGAGAGTTTCCTTAATTCTCTCCTTTCTGTGGGTCTCCTTCCATCGACTTAAACTCATCTATTCTGGAGATGAGACCTAGAGTCCTATGAGTACCTAGAGGCTTGTAGTCATTAGTGGGATATTCTCTCACCATCAATAGTTGGGAATACATCAATGTCTCCTGATCGATGGATTCTTCGAGTGTTCGAGCCTGAATCCTTTATTCATACTTGTAAGAATGTACTCAGTGCCTTGATACCTACTTTCATCATCAATAGGTTGTCTCGCATTTGTTAACGATATATCTCAATTACTGGTAATCAAACAAAGTCTCATTGTGTTGGACCTCAACTCCTTTATTCACACGATGTAGACTTTCACCTTTGGAAGATTGTGTAGAAGACTTGAAGACATCAGTTTATAGTTGCAACTTTCTTGAGTTGTTTCTACCTTTCATTGGACCAATACCTATGTGACTTTAGTGACCATAGGATATTATATTGTACTCCATTGTATATAGATATCTTCAAATTGATTTTGAGACTGGTTTTATTGGGCCTTGTTCGTGACTATGAAATCCTTTGGCATGTAGCCACCTTTATATTTCCTATTCATGGCCATGGATAGTTGGTTGGTATATTTTCACATGGATCTACAATGTAATTCAAATTGGCATCCATGTATGCAAAGTTAGTACAGATTGTAATGAGCAACTAGTTTTTCCAGCTGGGTCCCGATTACTGCACTTCTGGGTCTTATAATGTATTTCGGACATCGTAGATACTCCTCTAACCTCACACACTAGGGGGCTTCTATTATAGAAATATTTTCCTCACCCTAGAAAAATTTGCATAGAGGGCCTTTTTCCATTTTCCTATGCAGACTTGAAGTCCCTTTTTGAAAATCCCAGAACTAAAAGCATGATTTTTCCACATATACGTGCCCTGCATATATTAAAGTGTGCGTATACGTAGGTTTCGCTACTACAATTCATGTACATCGGGATTTGTGCCCAAAATTTAAAAAATGGTGTCGGGTTTCCATGTCACATCACGAGATCTATTATCCTTGGCCTTCCATATACTAGAAACGTTATGAATCGACCCTTTAGTTCTGCTTGAAGGCTACAAATGGGGAAAATCCAAGATATGGAAAAGAGGAGAAGAATTCAAATTTGAGAGCAAAGTTACTTTGGAGAAATTATTCACTTCATATTGAGTCTGCATCCCTTTGTTGTTTAAGTCTGAACACATTGTTCATCCCCCAATCTTTTCCCTTATTGATTGAGAACCTTGTTGTCTCTCTTAAATGAGCTTTCCTTTGGTGGAGGATTGAAGTGGTGGCGACCTAGCTAGAAGGAACTTAGTTTCTCGGTTCCGAACCGTGCCAACATGGAATTTTGTAACTCATTCACTTATGTTGATTACATATTAATAGAAATAATATTTTATCATTCAATTAATATCTTGATAATATTTGAATTGTTATTCCATGGATGTATTTTTTATGAATATTGATGGATTATGTTATTGAATGTGCTAACATTATATATTATCACCATATGCTTGTGTTTCTTGGTCGTTGAAGACTAGTTGCAGGTATATTGCTTTGGGTCAAGTGCTAAATGGTGGACTTCATCGAACGCCTGGATGAGGTAGGACTTTTATCTTGTCTTGTTATCATATTTTTTATATAGCATACTTGATATTAGAGTTTATTTATGTAGTCATTTCCGTTTGTTGTGGTTTAACCCTAGCCATATAGAGATTTTCCTCGTAACACCTAGGCTTGATGTTGATGTCTGTGAATTTTAATAGAGATGTTTGCAATCTATCCAACCTCCAACCCTCCTCTTCAGCCAGTCTGCAACACCAGTCCATAGCATCTGTCTACCAATTCTTAGCACCTAATTCAAACATGAATTTCACACTTCAAAGAAACTGTTATGAGATCTGTGACATAATCCCTGAAAAGTGGTTAAATGTAGGCTCTAGAAACAAGGAAATCCTCTTTGACACGATCCTTTATTTGCAATGATGAAAAATGAATGCATGAGGTACTTAGAGTACGTTGTGAACTCTCCTATTTAGTTGGCAACACATACACCTGACTTTGACATGACACTTAAATGGATAGATGGTGACAAAGGGAACCTTGTGTATAACATGGAGGTGTGACATGTCAAGTTAATGATGTAAAAATAAAATATGTGACTCATGGGGGTTTATTTACCTTGTCATGATAAAAAATTGCATAACCCAAAGACTCTAGACCAAGGTTGGAAAAACTTTAGTTTATTAAAATCAAACTTTAAGTGATGGCCATAACAAGAAGACATAAAAAACTATGACTTATGTAACCCTATGATTCAAAAAACACAACTGAAATGATTTTTTGACCCTTACAATTCTATGTGTTAATAGATGGTTATAAGTGTTTTGGATTTGATGATTTGAGGGAAAGATTAGTGTCCACTTGAGTTTTGTTTTTTTAATTTTAATATTGAGACTTTCGACTTTTCTCAAAGACATTGTGATTACCCCTTTTAACTTTCAGAGGGGGTATATTTGATGGTATAGACTTCTCACCTTTCAATTGACATTGGGGAACTTAGTGACGATATGTCAGGACTCAAGTTTTGAAGTCTACCTTGATGGATTGTACTTCATTCAGGATGATGAATGATATTTTTTAGGAAAATGATGGTTGATTCAAGATACAAGATACATAATCAATGGTTTTGACATTGATAATTTTTGGGATTGATTTTGTAGACGGATGATGGATTTAGTATTTCAAATACAATTATTTAGGATAACTATATTCTATACTTGATGATGGATCTGATGATTTGGATTTGAATTTGTTAGTTTGAACTTTAGAGGACTTTTTTCGAGACATTTCAGCACTTGGAAATTTGGACAGATTCAATATTTTGATGGATATGGGATTGATGGATGACTTGCCACATCTTGGAATTTGATGGATTTCAGTCACCTTATGACTTTGATGGTAGTTTGATAGTTCAACATAGTGATGATAGTTAGACATTTTGATCGACAATTTGGATTTACAATAGTACGAGTTATTCACCTAGTTTACTACCCACAATATTTTTATGGAAACATGATTTTATGGATACAAGGTTTGGATTCCTTTCAACACTTTTTTCTCTGACCAGGATTATTGATAGGTTTTTTTTATGTGTCAATTTTTTAAAGTAGTTCGTGTACTTTTTTTTTGACTTGATAGTCTTGTTGACGCTTGAATCCATTAGGACCGAAAAGGAAACTTCACGAGGATGTAAATCCCCTTGCACTTTTATAGAGGTGGTACTCCTCTTTAGATTTTCTTGAGAATTCTAGATATTCAAAATGTGGGACTTGTCAGAAGTCTGTCGTAGTAATTCAAAGAAATATAAATATTGCAAGAAAATAAAAGGAAAATTTTTTCTTTTCTTTTAAAAGAAATTTCTCGAGAAAGGACCAGGAACCGAGCACATTCACACATACAAATATAAAGAGAAAAATTTCTTCACATCCATCATAGTTTTTTTTTTTTTTTTTTTAA
>ML787652.1:159438-180551 GCA_009831015.1 Picea engelmannii | reverse complement strand
GGCGTTCGCAGGGAACCTCCGTAGGCGCCGATCCCACGTCTCTGAGTGCCGGGAACCCTGTCAGAAGGTCGCGTCCTTTGATCTCCAAACGCATGGAGGAGGAACGCTCTGGGAAACCCTTGAACGGCTGCAGTCCACGCTGAGTCCCTGAGCACGCGCTGTAAGTCCACGCTGAATCCCTGAGCACGCGTCCCTGCAAACGATCAGAGCGATGGCGGCTAGGGTTTGGGCCCTAGCCGCTTGGGCAGTTCGACTCGTTCCATCTATCCCAAACCTAAAATCACTTATCGAGGACGTTTATACATCCATCATAGTTTGACTAAAGATTTCTGATCACATAAAAAAATAAAAAGAATATGGTCCACATGCATAAGAGAACTTTAAAAGAGTGGACATGGGAAGTTCAAAAAAATATAATGATAGATCAACCTCAAATACTTTATATTCTAAAAATAGAGTTACAAAGCACAATCGAGATTGTTCCCAAAGTAGCTCTCTTGAAATTTCTAAAAAATATATAGTGTGTTACATATTCTTTGAAATTTAAAATGTGTTTGTCTTAAATACTGAGATTGGGGCTCCCGCGGACCATAAAGAAAATAAATACAAGAAATATTCTCTTAGAAGGAATACAGTGGGATGTAGAAGAATAACAAGACCTGGTAAGAAGAAATGAGGAGTTATCAGTCTTCAGTTAAACTTTTCTAGTGAAAGAGATGGAGTAACTGGATGAAGGACTTGATAAAGAAAAATAAGGATATGATCAACATAAACTTACTATGATGGTCTCTCGTACAATATTCATTATTGAGCCTTTGATGGAGTCTCTGTTCTCTTTTTAAGGAGATATTTTCTAACTACTTGGGTAGTTAGGGTTTCTCCCTTCTAGAAATTCTCATACAAGTTTCTTCTGAAAAAAATCCATTTAATTAATACCTCATTAATGAATTCACATCATTAATACAAGTATATTGAAAGTGTGTCCCTCTCCTTTTTTAATAAAAGTTTAATTAAACTTTTATTTTTGAAATTTAATTTATTTCGCTTTAAAAGATATGAGCTCATGAAGTTGAGTTGTCACACATGCCCATTAAAAATGCATCTGATTGATATTTTAATTTCTGGGGAAAATGTAGCAACATTCACCCTTTGAAACCTATATCATCATATTCTACGTTGAAATACCTTTCCAATGGTATACATTTTGTGCAATTCTGACACCTGGAGCTCAAGTTATGACCTTTGCAAGATCGTGACTCGACCACTTTCAATATACTTGTATTAATGATGTGAATTCATTAATTTCGTCGCCTGGATCTCAAGATATGAGCTCATGAAGTTGATTTGTCACGCATGCCCATTAAAAATTAAGATGAATGATATTTTAATTTTTGGGGAAAATGTAGCAACCTTCAGCCTTTGAAACCTATATCATCATCTTCTACATCAAAATACATTTCCAATGATATAAAGTTTGTGAAATTCCGACACTTGGAGATCAAGTTATGACCTCTGCAAGATCGTGACTCAACCACCATTGATCAAAATTCATGGACAAATCTAGGCCCTTGGATTAAATTTTGTCCAACCATTAATATATTTCCATGTTTCTCCAATTAATTGGCTTCCATGTGAAACTACTCCTTAGGCTTAAACATATTTCCATGTCATCCAAGGAGATTTGGGCACATGGTATAAGGTTACATGTGAGTTAAATAAAATCATGTATAAAATGGAAAAGTTAAAAGGTGAGTAATAGAATAATAGTAATGTTTTATAAAATTAGTTAAGTGTGGGAGGCATGGGAATGTAGGAGAAGGGGAAAGGGTAGAAATGTAGGTGGTGGAAGATGGGAGGGAGAAATGTAGGGAGCAGAGTGAGAGGGAGTGATGTAGGGTGAGGTGAGGTGAGAGTCTCGGGGGAAGGTTGATGGGTTGGGAAGTGAGGGGGAGGGAGTGAGTTGGGTTATGGCGAGTCTGAACAACCGCCATAAATAAAAAGAAAAAGTTAAGTATGGGAATGTGAGGGATGAGGGGTGAGGAAATGGAGGAGGGATCTTGTAGGGAGCGGAAGTGAGGGGGTGGGAAATGTGGGGAGTGGGGAAGGGTTAGGGAGTGAGGTGAGTTTGTCAGGGATGCAGAAGAGGGAAATGAAGAGGAGAGATGAGGGATGAGTCTAATCGAACTCCATAACTCAAATAAAAACTAAGTAGAGGAGAATGACATGTTTCCACAAGAGATGCCATGAAGATTTTTATGGGTTTTGAACCCAACAAAAGAAGTTTTTCAAGGGACTTGAACCCCCCAAAAAATTAAAAGCAATTCCAAAATATTAGCTTTATTCCACATGAAAGAGGTGCCTTGTTGGTTTATCTTTCCTTATATATCTTGTTTGAGTTTGTTTTGAGTGACCCAGGGTTCATGTCTATTCAGGTTTCCAACAACGCCTTTAAAACTATTGGCCCTCTTAGTAAACCAAAAGGAAACAAAACACACAAGGTGCACTGCATCGTCTCACCCGAGATAATCTTAATGGGTGGCTTTAATACTCATATGTTTGCAACCTAGGATTGAGTGGGATATCTGAGAACAGTATGATGTAGTTTCTAATGTAATTTATTAACGTAGTGCAATGTTATTGATGATTAAGTAAGAAATCTAACAACTCATTCATTTATCATATCCATATCTACTAAAGACAATAAAGAAATACATGCATTCAATCACATAACACAGATGTTACCATGGTTCACCCCCCCTGGGCTACGTCCACAAAGATCTGGCTCTTAGATCTTTTATTATAGTCGTTTTGTCCCTACAACGTCGTATGCATTACAACTCTTCTCCGTTGGGTTAAGATATACTATGAGGTAGGCTAGATCACACCAGTCTCCTCAACCTGTGATCTAACCCTCAAGATATTTCCTCCTTAGTCCTCTCTAGCTCAATAGCTTACAAAAGTAGGTCATACAACAAAATATTACATAGCATTTTCTTCTTTGTATTCATCTCTCTATGACTCTATCAACTTACTACAACCATCACTCTCCTCCTATGAGACCTAGGTAACTATATTTATACGTTTTTTGTTCTTCGACCATTACAATACATTACCAAAACCCTAAACCTAATGTCGTTAGGTCTTCCATGCATGTACGCGTGTTGTTCTTCCTTCCAGCTATCACTTTCCTCGTGCATGCCTTCTTTCCCAAAATTGCATTTTGTTTTCTTTGGCCTGCTTCCAATAGGCCCCCAACATTGACATGTGGCTCATCCTGAGCTACCTAACCGTTGTGCACTTCATTGATCTCCCTGGTGATCTCCTAGAACTTCTCCTTGAGCTCCATTACTTGTGTTTGCACCTGCGCGGTCTTCTCCTTGAGTGTGTCTACTATCTGGACTACAATTTCATCATTGATCAATCATGTGCACTCTACCTGGGTTTGTGCTATATGTGTCTTGGCTTCCTCTGCATGTGAAATGAATTTTTCTACTCGCTCTTGAAGCGGTTCCATTTGATCCCGATGCTCATTTTTTAGTGTTTGCGCAGTGGTGAGTTATGCCTACAATTTCTTCATATCCTGCGCCCCTTTGACATGCTCCGTGATGGAAATTTTCTTCTACCTCTGATTGAGGTCTTGGATAGTTTTCCTTATCATTTCTTCTTCCTTGTCCCACTGTTGGACTTGTTGATCCTCTTATAGCTTCATCCAGATCTATGTTACTTGATCGAACAAGTCGGTCGCTGTAGTGACCTTTTGCTCTATCTCCTATGGCTTCTTTGTTTCTTCCTGCTTCCTTTTCTCCCTTACCTCTTGTGGAGTGGTAGGTGTGAGCCACTTACGGAGATTCTCAATCTCCTTCTGATATTGATCGATTTCCTCTGAAATATGATCAATCTTCTCTGTTGCTGTGAGTTCGTCCCTCTACGTAGTCTTTGGAATCTTATCATAAGTTCCTGTCACTTTTCGTTCCAATCCGTTCATGCGCTCCCTCTTCTCTTGGGGCTCGAGCTTAGCCTACTCATACATTAATTCTAGCGCGTCCCTCTTCTCCATTTCCTATTGTAATTCAGCTAAGTCTGTGCATGCACGAGACTGTACCTCTTGGGTAATGCTAACTTGTAATTTGTGTAGAGATTTGGATGGTATCCGTGGCAATATCAGTTGGATTTGAGCTAAGTCCTTTAGGGGTGTATACCCCTCGATCTCATCCAGGCACAACATGTTGGGTGTAATGTGGAATGTTTCACTCAGCTATGGTATTGTGTGGACTGTATCCCGCTCACTTGCTTCATATTCTTCTCCTGTCTATGACATTGACAACCATGTTCCTATGTTGCTTCCTACTGCCTGCACTTCCCCAATCTACTTGAGGAACCGTCACATGTTTGCTAGCTCCTCTTGAATTATGTCCTTTTGGTGCACAACATTGTCAAAGTCCTCAGATATACAATCCTGAACCATTCAAGCTATCATTTCTGCCTCATCCTCCATGATTTTGTATTCTAGAGGTGTTCTCTGCGCCTTCATCTTCTTGCGTGAACCCCCCGTCTGGGTAGTTGGTCTCTTAGTTAGGCCTGGTTCTTATTGATTGGGACTTGGTGTAGTCCCTTGCGCTAATTCATATTTTTTTTTTGTTCTTGGGATGGCTGCGTATTATTCTTCTTCCCGTTCTGGGTTCCCGTCTTAGTTGTCCCTTCGTTCGTCTGCTTTGTTTTTGTCTGGATCGTCCTTCTTTTCTTGGGCACTGGGACTTCTTGAGGTTATGTTTCTTCCTGCCTTGTTTCCTCTTCTGCTGCCTTTGTAGGTATGTCTTGGGTGAGGACTGGAATATTCTAGTCATCCTCCCAATCCCGGATAACCATGTTGATGTCTCCCTCCATGATGCAGTAGTGCAATTGTAGCCACTGCTTATTGGGGTCCTTCCGTGCCTGTATCCACATCTCATGTCGAGTGGCCTTGAAGTTGGCAATGTTCTGATAGTGTGTGGAAGCCTATGGTGTTATTCTCCAAAGGTTAGATATGGCCTCTTGTAGGTTGCAAAGGTATCCCTCGAATACAGCTGTGTTCATCCTCCTATTCTTGGCGTCTGATTTGATGCCAAACGATAAATATCTTTATCCATGATTGGGCTTGGTTCTGGTGGTGAAATATGCATAGTTTGGTTCCTTCCATCCCATAATGTATATAAACATGAGAATCAATGAGTAATGAAATTATATTCCTATATCTTGCGCGTCCTTGCAGTCATCCATAAACAAATTCAAGAGATAGGGTGCCCAGCTAATTGTGGTGCCCTCAGCGTATTGTGCTACAACTGCGACAACCCAAACCAGGAATTCCTCCTTGTGGCATTTTCTTACAAGATTACAGGCCAATATTTCCATTTCCATTTGTGTTGTGACATCATTGATGCTCTTGATGATGATTCCCCGTGTCCCCCTGTCAGTGTCATATTTCTTTTTCATCTCTTCCGCGAGTGATTTCTACTTTGTTTTTTCATCGAGAAATTACGAAGGATCCATGCCCCAAAATGGCAGCCCTGTAATGTGCACAATGAGCTCCATGTCTATCGAGACAATATTGTCCAACCATATATCCCCACCATGTGTTTGACTTCCATCAATTATTTGACGCAACTATTTTCATACTATCCTCTACCAAAGTGTGGTAGCTCTAGCAGACCTAAAATCCTCGTTTTATCCAATCCTGTTTCCCTCTAGACTGGCTGATCAATCGATTCCCCAACTTCATTCATGCCCACAATATGTAAGTATACTCTCTTTTCAAATTACGGGAACTTGTCTATGTCTGTTACATAGTGGTTTGATTATTTCAGCTTCTCGACATGAACTAGCAAGTCTGATTTCACCCGTAACCCATATGGTATACATGGAAAAACAATGGCTACGACATGTTTCTTGCATGGTGACCTAGGTACCTACTTCTTGTATTTCTTCAGTAGTGGCTAGATCGAGGTTCCAGCCTCCATCGGTCGAACGTCAAAGAACCATTATGTCCAGCCCATGACATCTTCTAATGTTCCTTCTGGTGGGCAGTCTGACACAGTTGTTTGAGATTCATCTGGCTCGACTGTTGCTTCCTGATTTGTCGTCAACCCATTAAATCTCAGAGTTTCTTTAGTGTTCTCTGGTTTCACCTCCTTCAGGGTTCCTCTTCCCTGGTTCTATTGCTCCAGTTCTTCTGTTGGCATATCCACATTCATTCCCTCCGGTTCTAGCTATTGGGTTTCTTCCACTGCATATATGGGGTTCAACGATGTTGTATCTGGTGATGGGATTTCGTCTATATTGACGATCTTTGGTGGATTTTGTTCACCTTCCTCTGATTGTGCATGTTCCCTGGTTCTAAATATGGAGTGTCAGGAAGTCTATATTGTTTCTTCTTTCTTCGGTGGTGCCATGGTGATGAATGTCTATCATTTGTTGAGTTCAAGGGTCTCTGTAACCTCTGTGAACTGTGATCTTTTCTTGGTATGCTCTCTCACTCTTTGTCTTTTACAGCCTCGCAATAAATAGTTTGCTCCTGCGTCTGTGTTTTGTATGGGCATCACATGAATCTTTTAGAAAATGATACCTTTATGACGGATTCAATGAACCTCTGATTCTGTCATACTTTCCATTACTCTCCCTTCTCCATATCCAATTGGCGTGATTAATGCGATGTCCCATCAGTCCTTTTCGACATTAAATTCTACATAACTTCATCATTTTGTACTGCTTTTGTCGTATTTTACTTTTCCCTCTTATTTATATTATGACATGGTTGTTGGCCTTGTCCTCACCGATTTTGTACTCTTAATTGTGCATGCTCCTTCTCCTTTCGATGCACTGTACCTCTATTGGTACCATTTAATATCCTGTTTTTTTTTTTGTTTTTTTTTTTGCACGGTGACTTTTCAAGTTGTGGGTGGTCGACTGTATTTGTATAGCTTCAGTTGGCTCTCGTTGATCATCCCTCTGAATTCTAAGCCTACTAAGTCCTTTAATTGTACATATCCTCCTTCTGTGACAATTGTTACTTCGTATGGCCCTAACCAGTGCGTTCAAAGTTTTCCTAGATGTTGAATTCATTTGTTGTCATACATCAACACTAAATCTCCTTCCTTGAAAGTTTTCTTCTTTATGTGTATTTCATGCCAAGCGTTGTCCCTTTCTTTCTAAAATTGTTGGTCGAACCCTGCTAGGATCCAATCTTCCTCCATGGTCATTAACTGATTTAGTCTCTCATGTAGTGTGCCTCATTCCGTCATGTGTGTAATTGTTGCTACGCGCAAACTGGGTACCATAAATTATAATGGCACCACTACTTCTTGGCCATATACCAATTTAAATGGCATGTTTCCTGTCAACTACTTTTTCATGGTCCTGTAGGCCCAAAATACTACTAGTATTTTGAGGTCCCAATCATCCTTCTTGACGTTACAGATCTTTGTTAGTGCATTCTCAAGGATTTTGTTAAATGCTTCTACTATGCCATTTGCCTATGGGTGATATGGTGTGCTCTTCTAATGATGGACTTCAATATCTTCAGTCATAGCGTTGATAGTGTTATTAATAAAGTGCATACCTTGGTCACTCATAAAAACTCTTGGGCACCCAAATCTAGTGATTACATGTTCGAATAGAAAGTGTGTTGTTGTTTTTGTGCTGCAATCCTTCACTGGTGTTGCTTCCTCCCATCTTGTCAAGTATTCTGTTGTTTTGATAATGTATCGTGCTCTTGTTATTTTTGTTGGTGGGTTGATTGGTCCCACAAGTCTATTTCCCATTTATCAAATTCCTGAAATGTTACCTGTGGTCCTAATGGAATTCCGTCCCTTCTATTGGGTTTGCCAACCCTTTGAAAAACATCGCATCTATGGAAGTAATCCTTCGAGTCTCTGTGAATGGTTGGCCACCATATTCCTGTGTGTAATACCTTTTTCATGGTATCTTTGCCTGTCTAATGTCCTCATGTTATTCCCTCATGGGCTTCTGTTAAAACTCTTGGTCTTTCGTGTTCTAACACATATCTATGCAAGATGTTATCTGGACCCATTTTGTATAAGTTTCCTGCGATCAATTGATAGTCTATAGATCTGACTACCATCTTTTTATTCTGCGTGATGTTATATTTTGGTGGTGCAGTACCCATGCTCAAGTACTGAATGATATCTGCAAAGTATTCATCAACGATCTGTACTGAAAACAACTATGTTTTCGGGAAGTTGTCCTCTAAGTTCATAGGTTATTCCCCGTTTGTGACCCTTGATAGGTGGTCAGGTCATGCATTCAATTTTCTTGGCTTTACTATTACTTCAAAATCAAATTCTTGAAACAGTAGTAACCATTGACAGATTCTCCCCCCCAACATTGGCTTGTTGACAAGGTATTTAAGGGTTGAGTGATCTATGAACATCTTAAAGTGTTTTCCCAATAAGTAATGTTTGAACTTCTGCAGTGCATAGACCATAGCTAGGCCTTCCCTCTCTGTAGTGTTATAGTTTTGTTCTGATTTTGATAGATTTATGCTTTCAAATGCTATAGGGTGATCCATATCTACCGCTCTTGGCTTCACCAAGATAGCTCCAAGTGTTATGGATAATGCATCTACATGTAAGTGGAATGTCTTCTCCCAGTCTGGAAATACTAATATTGGTGCGATGACCATCTTTTCTTTCAACGTATCCATACTGTGTTGACAATCGTCATTCCACTGAAACTTTATATCTTTTCTTGACAGTTTCTCCATTGGTGCAATAATTTGCACGTAACCTTTGATAAACTTTTTGTAGTATCATGTGTGTCCCAATGTCTCTCTTAGTTGATGGGTGGTTTTAGGTGGTGGCAAGTTAACAATTACTACAGTCTTTGCAGGATCTACTAGTAAACCTTGTTTGCATACTATATGGCCCAATAGTATCCCAAACAATGTTTCAAATATGCATTTATTGATGTTTAACGATATCTGGTACTACCTGCATATTTCTAACATTAGCCACAAGACCTCTACATGTTCTTTAAACAAAATATAGACAGTACAATCGTCCAAGTATACCTCTAGAAAATGGTGGATGAATTCCTTAAATGCAGCGATGACTACTCTGGAAAATATTGTTGGTGCATTCTTCAGTCCAAACGGCATGACTGTGTACTGGTAGTATCCCCATTCTATAGCAAATGTGGTATTCTATATGTCTTCCTGTGCTATCTTGATCTGGTGGTAGCCTGATAATCCATCAGTGAATGAGTAAACTCCATGTCCTCCTATGTTCTCCAACGCTTCATCCGTGAAAGGTGTAGGGAACAGGTCATGTAGGCATGCATTGTTCAACTTCCTCAAGTCGATGCATATCCTTATCGCTCCTTTTTTTTTCCTCCTGAACTACCATCGGGCTTATCTATTCTGATTCTTCCACTAGTTATATGATTTTGGCTTCGAGCATCCTCTTGATCTCAGCTTTGAATTTATGCTTATATATTGGGATCAATATGTATGGTCTCTATTTGATCAGTCTCACTTCAACTCTGAGTGGTATCCTCATTTATCCTAACTCTCCTACTATACCCTTCATCTCTGTAAATGTTGTGGGAAACAGGTCATTGTATTCATGCAGTAACTCTATTATGCTTTCTATTGTTTTCTCATCCCAGTAATCTCCAATGCTATCCATTTTGGGATTCTCTTATGTCCTAATGTTGACTTTCTTCACCTTAATCGGTGCAACAATGACTTTAGATTCTATAGGTGGACCCTCCACTTCTCTTTCTCCTTTCGCTTCCTCGATCTGAATATTGCGAGGATCATCTTCATCTGGTGCTTCCTCCTACAGATGGTAACATGAAAACAATTCTTTGACTGTCTGTTTGTTCCGTTGTTGTTATTCTGTTATAAGTTCAACTTCTAATTACTTGATGAATATCACCCCTCTTATCTGTTTAAGAGCTTCATCTATGTTGGGGTTGTTGGATCATGTTTTCATTGATGCCAATGGTTTGATTATTTTGATGTCAAAGAATTGATGTCAAGTGATTAATTGATGTCAATGGATTGATTGATTAATAAGATTGATTGATAGATAAATAATGTATATGTATTATCCTTGATGAGAATGATAGATTTCAAGTGGAAACCAATCGATGAAGATGGATCAAAATGCATAGATGAAGATGGATCAATAAGTTGTCATTGATACATGATGAAGATGGATTCCTTGATATATTATACATAGTTTGATGACTTATTATTTTCTTATCATGATTGATAAAGTGCACAAATGGATGAACTCCAAAGTGGTCCCCTTATGGTGAAATCCCTCGTGGGAAGACGTTTTGAGGATTGATTTATCCTAGAAGAATGGTTGGAGGACCCATGCTTGTATGTGGAATAATGAGATGAAGATTAGTGATTTTGTTGGTGAAACTGTCCTACATGGATAGTGCTTGTCATACCATTTTCGGTGGTATGTGGAATGTCACATAACTCCTCATGGTTTGAGAGTTATGGCCCTACGAAGTTGAAGGACCCCCATGTGTTGGCTTGAAGCCCCAAGGTCAAAGAAGTAAAAGTGACCTAAAATAAGAAATCATTATTTAAATGATAATGTAAAGTGACAAATTCAAGGTGGATTATTTAAACGATAAAGTGAGATGAAAAAATCAAGAAGTAATATTTAAATGATAAAGTATTGGAGAACTTTCTATTTATGGAAAGTGGTTAACCCTAAAATAGGGAAAATAGGTTAATAAATGGGTTAAGTTACCTAGAAATGGGTTAAGTGACCTAGAGGATGAAAGTATAAATAATACAGCAATGGTCTCTTGTAAATCATCCTTTTTGTGGATCAATGGAGAGCTTCTTTGGAGATTATCTTTTGAAGTATTGATAGAGAGAATCTTATGAGAGCTTCTTGTGAGAGATTCTTGTGAGAGAATATTTGGTGTGGATATCTTGAGCATGATTGAAGATCTATTCTAAGGAAGAAATTGGGAGGAGGATCTCATGGATGCATCAAAGTTTCAACAATGTCAGAGATCTTGACGGAAAAAGTCTCGAAGCTTCAAAAACCCTAGTTTCTGAGGTATATGGGGGATGTAATGGGCTAGGGTGTGTGCACACATGGGATGTATGAGTAAAGGGCACATACAATGGATGGAATGATGAAGACTTGTGTTTGAGATGTTGTCAAGCGATTGGATGATGAGGCAGGTTCCAGATCTTCATTCTATGGGCTTAGATATATCATTGAGACACTGGTATGGTTAAATTATTGTCTTTATGGATACTATTGTTTGATGTGTTGTGAATTCTTAGGGAATTCTTTGTATGGCTTCTATGATATGGTTTATTTTGGATGATTTGGTTGATGGAGTGAGTAGTACCCCTGTGATTTAGTGGTGACATGATTGCTATGGTATACTAGTTCTTTATACATGATTGAGATATCATTCATATTGATTTGTTGTGGAGCATGAGAAAGCTATTAGAGAGTTTGGATGTGTTGTGATTGGTTGGTGATCAGATTGGATAGTCAAAGACATAAGAGAATGATGTATTTATTGCATAGAATATGAGTTGATCTTGAAGGACAAACCCTAACAACTCAGAAGGTATATGCAGGTTTTTGAATACATTGGCCGCATGCATACGCGGGCTGTAGAGAGCCAGGGTGCATAAACACGCTAGTTGCACTACTGACAGGTCATGTACCTATTGAAAGATTGATATCTGTTGAGGATTGTTTCCTCATCTCAGTTGGTGCTGAGGGTGTAAGTTGAGTCTTGCATTATAGATTTGGTGCTCTTGTAGAGTTGTACTTTATTCAATTGTTGCTGGAAAACCCTCGGATTGTTGTCCATAATAAAAAGAAAAATTGTACATACATATTGTGTTCCTTGTGGTGATGACTTGTTGATAATATATTTCTAATATATGTTGTTGATATATGCTCACATCTAACTGGTTATAAATTACAACAATAGATAATGAGTAAATGTTGAATGTTAACTAAGGGGTTTTGTGTAAGAGGGAAGTTTTGGGAAAAGAGCCCCACACTCATTCATCCCCACCTCTAAGTGTGGTAGGTGTGTCCAAGAATTGGTATCAGAGAAGGCCTTCACTACAAGCCTTAACAATCTTGAAGGAGATCCATAGAAACACAAATGGATGATGAAATACCAATCCTTGATGAGGAAAACTATTCTACTTGGAGAATAGAGATGATAGTGTATTTGAAGACAATGGGAGCAGTTATTTGGAAGGCAACCATTGGTGGATCAGTTTCATTGAAGAACAAGTCAAAGTTTGCAGCTCAAAGGGAAGGAAAGAATAATGATGCATTGGCTCTCAAGACCATTCTTAGTGGACTCTCAAGCCCTATAAAAGAGAGCATGTGACAATGCGCCTCCACCAAGGATCTATGGGTAAAGGTAGAGGATACATATCAAAGAAAAAAGGAGAAGGAAGATATTGAAGATAACTCCATCAAGATCATTAAAGGTAAAGAATCTCCAAAAACACTTGATTGTATTATTTCTAAATGTGATCTTGAAAACATTTCAAGTGAAGATAAAGAATCAAGTGATGATAGCACAAAGGAATATCTTGAAGACATTTCAAATGAAGATAAAGAATTATGTTTTGATGTTGGCAAAAAGGAAGATCATGAAGATATTTCAAATGAAGGTAAAGAACCCTCAAAAACCCTTGATTGCAATGATGATGATGATTTTTTCTCTACAAGTGAAGAAGAAGATATAGAAACAGTTTGTGTAAAGTTTGATGGTAATTATCCCATGAAAAGAATAGAAGAAAATCTATTAAAACTTCAAAAGGAAGTTGAGGAGGGTTTATATAGATATATAAGTGATCATTATTATATAGACTATAACTATCTTTCGGATAACACTAATAAGTTTCTTAGGAGGAGTCTAAGGCACATCTTGAAGTTAAAGGGAATGTTCAAAGAACAAGAAGAGAGCAATAAGACTAAATTGGAAGAAAATGAAGAAGAGATCACAAGACTAAAGAATGGAAAAGAAGATATAAATGTAGATGATGAGATTAGCAAAATTTTTGAAACCATTGTCCATCTCAAGACCAAAATTGAAGAGGCCAAAATAATAGAGGAACTATTGAAGAATCAAATAAATGAAAAGGAAAAGTCATGTTGTAAGTTAGAAGCTGAAATTGTTGACCTTAGAAAGAAGGTAGAAAAGTCAAATAAATTCTTGAATAGCTCACGAATCTTGTATGAGATCTTGGAAAGTCAAATCTCACCATGTGATAAATCGGGTCTTGAATACAAAGAAGAAGATACACATGTTGAAGAAATCACCTCAAAGAAGCATGAGGTAAGTCCATCAAAGAAGGAAGACAATGTTGCAAAACAACCATCTACATAAGGCAAGGAAAATTTCAAAAGAACAAAGCAAGGAAGACATCAAGAAGATACTCTTGAGACACCAAATCAAAGGTATGAAAGTATTTTTCATGGGAATTGTTATTCATTTAATGGATATGGTCACAAATATTTTGAATGTAGAGCTTATGAAAGGAGATACAATGGAATATTATATAACACCATAACGTGTTGGAGATGTGATCAAGTAGGACACATTGTTGGTCACTGTAACACCATGAGATGCTACAACTGCAATGGATTTGGCCACAAATCCCAGGATTGTTGGAACACAAGAAGAAATTTCATGATGAGGACTTCACATAGCATGGATATAAGAAGGAATGAAGTAAGGAAAGGAGGCATCTTTGAAAAGATGGATGCTCAGAGCTCAAGTTCTGAAGAGTAGGGGCACCTATATAAGTGGGTGAAGAAGACAGAGAAGCCATAATAGAATGAAAGACTGAAGGGAAGCTCAAGTAACTCATCTACTGAGGCATACATAGATTACAGTGGTATCAGTCACATACATATGCAGGCTGAACTTGAATAGGTCACATACATACACGATTTGTTGTGCAGAAGACCTTGTATATGTGATAAAGCCTTGGGAAAAGGGCAATGCACATGGATTGCAGCTTGATATGTTGGTATAACTCGGTGTTGCAGAGTCTAACATTGTTTATTGTAGGCTTTGACACTCTTTGTTGGAGGTTTTCATGGTTCTATGTTAGATCATGTAAGGTGACGATGTAAAATAAATCTTGGGTTCATAGCACTAACCCATGAGTATGGATTGATTCTGATCTGTTGGGGTATATGGCTGGTACATATTTGATTTTCATTGATATATCTTATGATGTATTATTGGAAGCATATTGTTTTCACCCAATTCGTCACTAGGTGAGCAAATAAAGGGTGTTTACATGCCTAGTTGGGCCTTGCTAGGCATGACAGTTGTAGAGTAAAGGGTTTGAAAAAGAACAACAAAACTATAAACAAGAATTAAACTAGAACAAAATAAAACTATGAGCATATGGAAAAATAAATAACAAACACAATGGACCGATATCACCAATGTTTTTAGGCTGATCAATTGATGAAATCCAAATCACAATGAAGAAAGGGAACTGTGGTTCCTTCTTCCTCCAAAGGAAGGCTCCTGAGGCCCTCACAAACTTGCTCTCCTTACAATGAGAAAATGAGAATGATGGTGAAAGAACTCAAGGCATATCCACTCAAGAGAGGGGTGGATAGCTCAATGAAATGGTGCTAATGTGTTATTGTCAAGGAGTGAGTCCTTAAAACAATCTAAGCAGCATAACATTACATGAAATTCCTTGAGAAAATGATGTTTCTTCATGGCTTTTTATAGCATAGCATTGGGTGATTATGTAACTCCTTTGAGGTGTGAAAAGGGGATCTTTAGGGCTCAATTAGATCTTTGACCAGCCTACCATGCGGATTCAGCTCAGATTTGATGTCAAATCGGCTTGGGAGCTGATCCATTAGTGGTTGGGAGGCCGACCAATTTCAATAAATGTGCTGTTTAGCAGGTGCACGGGTTTTGGCGCCCACAGCCACGCATCGTGCACGTATGCACTGATGGTACATTGTTGTTTCACGCATATGCACACACACCTAGATTCTGTAAAGAGCCCTTCAATTTGTGGTTACTTTGTATAGTTTTTGACCCTTTTGCAATGCTGTGAATGTGATTCAGTGCCATGAATAGCTTCATTCCTATTTTGATGATGCTGATTTCTTGTCGCCATGTGCGGATGAAATTTCAGTGATAACAGATGCCCCCTGATGGATGAGGTTAGGAGCAAACGTATAGCCGTAATCCATCAATGTTTCTTTTACTGAGAATGTTGTGGTAAGAGAGAGCAAGAGTGGGACCGTGTAGAGAAATCCTTTGGAGAAGAAAGGAATTGGTAGAACCCGACCTTCCAAAAGGTGCGTAAAAATATACAATTGTGTACAAATGAGGCGGGCATGCCCCATGCTCGTGTTATGTAACTATGACAAAAGATGACTGAAGTGTTGGTGTAGAAAACTGCAGCGCCCTCGGGGGCGGTAATGATAAAGGTAGAAGACAATTCTGCAAAGTAACATACTCTGAACAATAGGCAATGATCGTGGTAATAAGCAGCGACGATGATGTGGGCATTGGTGGCCCGACCGAGTTCAGAGGTCTTCGAAAAATGATAATAATAACTGCAATAGTCGCAAAGTAAGACCCACCGTAACATGAGAAAGTGTTGGCGTCGAATGTTATGGGGGTCAACGACATCAGGGAGCAGTGGTGTTTCCCCCTGTGCCATCCGATATCTCTCATTAAATGAAAAATGAGAATCAAGATACTGTCGCCCTTCTGGAAAATTGTGTTGATGTCGACAAAAGGGGGACGTGACTCCCAGAAGCAAAAGGGCTCCGTGGAATCTACTGAGGTGAGAAAGTGGCAGAGGTACATGGACGAAGTCAAGAAGTGGGAAGACTCAAGACTGCCCTTGGTTGGAGGATGTATGAGATAAATAGTGGCTACAAGCGTGTGACAAGGTCGAGGGTCAGGGGGACGCCAAGACCGAGGGTAAGTTGTGCCAGAGGCAGGACAAGGTGAACAAATTCAGAGGGTAGAGGTAAGTGACCTGTGGAGTACTCTGAAGATATGGTTGATGCCGACAAGGGTAGGTGATAAGTAATGCTCCAACCAAGGGTGACATGGGTTGCATGTGGCCAAAAAGAAAGCAAGTCGCCAATGGTGACGACAAAAGAAAATGTAATGATTGGAAATAAAGGCATTTGTACAATAAATAATAAATAATTTGGGAAAAATGTACAAATACAGAAACGGGTGCCCCAGTGTGAAATGAGTGCCCAGGGAGGGAACAAATTTCTTGGAAAATGGATGAAGGGTGGGGTCCCCTTTGGTGAGTTTCTATATGAGGTAGGTGGAATGAAGATAGGTGCACAGATGGGAAAACTGATGGTGGATGAAATGGAGGGTTCATGATCCTGCGGGGGTGTAGGTAAAAATAATCGAACCATAAAGTGATGATCTGGGAGTCCATGTGGGAAAGCTAGCAAAATGAGGAGAAGGAGTATGTGGTTGATCTGCAACATGATGAAAGACTATTGGGACTCCCATCCCTAAAGGGTAATGAATAACAGCATGAGTGTCAAAAGTGCCAAAAGGTGCTATGAATGGGACAACTCATGTGGGTGAGAACGCTACCGGGTTACAGTACTGAAGATGCAAATGGAGGTATGAGTACTGCAGAGCAGGGAATGGATATCCTAAAGGTGAATATTAGAGGGTGTGACTGGAAATGTAAATGAAATACAGCGGGAGAGACTATATGCCAGTGTTGAGTATATACCTAAAGGAATGTTGTTGAGGGATGATGAGCAAGTACCTGCACACATAAAAACCAAATACCCAAAGTGAACAATATCTGAAGAGAATCAAAGATATGAGCAGTTATTTGATAATTTTGAACATGAGCATGCGTACCTGAGTGTGTTATGAAAAGATGCACCGCCAGGGAAGAGTGAAAATGATCACCTGACGAAAATGATTGTGTAAGTGGCTGAAAATGGTTCGAAAAACGGAGCTTATGGGCACCGGTACAAAAAGAAAATGAACGTGGGGAAAAGGGCTTAGATATGGACGGTGGGCCCATAATGTCGTCCCTGGTGCACCGATACTATGGGCGATCGGGGGTTAGTTTGGGGGGAGGATATGTACTTCCCCTTTGCTCGAGGATTGATGAAGAAGTATAATAAATCACATTTGCAGGAGCATTGGTATGGAGTGTCGAAGGAAACTCAGGAAGAGATGTGTGGCGTTCCGCGGCTAATGTGTGGCGGATGTATGGGATAGATGGGCAATGGTGTGTATAATGGCCATAATTAGAACATATGGTGCAAGCGAATTTGGTTCACGACCCTTTGCTACTTGAGTTAGGAGAGGTAGCGGTAGTACTTTCTAGAGTGGCGAGTGGTGATGATGTTGGATTGAGTGGAATGATGTTCTGTAACTCAGGTACAGATGGGAATCTATGGGTTGGGTGTCCGTCTTTCTCACATAGTGCACAAGGTGGTGGGATGTGTGGAGGAAGTGGAGCTATGGGCTCGTTCTTTTTTCTCCTACCCCCAACTGTGGCAGGGGGGTTAGTGATTGAGGGTGTAGAGGGTATGGTGGGAGTAAGTATGGGAATCATCATTCGGATTCCTTCTGTGTGGGGGGAAAGGGATTATTGAGGAACCATCGCTGGTGGATGTAAATACCAAACTGGAAGTGCCAACACCATATTAGGGATATTAAGCGTCGTGGCTACTTGAAAAGATTCGATACCTGGTGGAGGGTAAAAGAAGGGAATTTGAGTGAGGGGTTGGGGGACGGTTTCCCAAACGAGACTATGCCCTTGAGGGGATGTGGATTCGTGGACTGTTGGGGTTGACGAGGGCGCAGGAGGCTCTGGCAGGAGTGGTTCTGCGACTATTGGGACGTCAGGAATGACTGAAGCCTCCTGAGGAGTAAGAGCATCCTCCATGTCAGTTCCTTTAGAGGAAACTACACACACTTGTGCTGAAAAAGATGGGTTTAAGAATGGTGGTGTTCCCTGACAAGTGCCCATCATGGGTGGGTCTTGGAATAATCTAGGGCCATTGTTGGCAACTGGAAAATCGGTTGGGCTAACATGAACAAGGGGGATGATGTTACCGATGTTGGAGGAATGGTTAGGCTCGTAATGTGTAAGTTGGTCGATGGTGATGATCCTCCCATTATGGCGGAACATCATCGTATGAAACACAGAAGAGGCGACCACCTTCATAGCGTACATGTAGTTGCGTCTGAACAGGATATTGTAATCAAGCTGGGCATTGATAACTTCAATGTCAATGAGGATGGTTTTTCCCCCAAGTTCTATGGGGACATTTTGGCAAAGCCCTGTGGGAGATGTTGGTCGACCGTCATAAGCTCGAAGGGAGATGGTAGAGGGTACTAGCTCAGGGGAGCCAATTTTCTGCCAGATGTCTTTAGACATGATGCAGGTGGATGCACCTTCATTGATGATACACTGATAAAATGTGGTGTTCCAGATCTTAACTAGTATCTGGAAGGCTACTTGGGCGGGTAGATGTGGTTCTCCATTATCTGAACCAAATGTGATCAGCTAGGAGTCAGCTGTGTCGATTGCTCCCAAGGCAGAAAGCAAGGATTTTCTCTGTGATGGGCAGGTTTGGAGGACCTCCAACACAGATATGGTTGCTGGAGACTGGGCTAAGTCATCAACCAGACTATAATTATGAGCAGCCTTAGTATGAGGGTTATGTATATTCCATCGTAAAGGTATGCGAGGAATGGGTTCCGCATTAGGACGTGGAATCATCAATGGTTGTCCTGTGGTAACTAGCCGTGTGTCTGAGGTGGTTGAGGTAGATTCGAGAGGCATACCATATTGATGACTGTGAGTTTGCAGACAGATTTCTTCATTGGTGAGGAAAATACTGCGATCAACCAAATCCCTAGGTTGAGTGGTATTTGGGGTTGCAGATTGCCCCATTTGTGGTGGCGTAGGGTGGATCATTTGTTGGGTAGTCATCACACCTTGATGTGTAATAGGATTTGGTGGCATGACGGGAGGGGGTTGTTTCACGTATTGTTGTGGTGCCTGCTGAGGGGTGGGTTGTGAAAGAGAAGGGGGAAGGCTCCCAGAGTCTTTGAACCATCTGAAATCAGCGATCTGGGGGAAATGGTGAGTGTAATGACCGAACTCACCACAAAGGGCACAAGGGAAGATGGTTTTAACATTATTCCGCCCTTGGCGTTTGTTTTTATTGCCCCCTTGGGGGTTTTGGTATTCTTGGTGCTGGTTTCCCCAAGCCGGTTGGTTTTGTTGGGGTTGATTCCCGCCTTGACCTAGGTGGTTGTTGTTCCAATTCCATCCTTGTTTGGCATTATTTGATGGATGAGTTGGATTGGCTGTGTTCAACTGTTCAAAATTTTGGTATTGTTGAGCAGCAGAGGGTTGAACAAAGTTTACCCCCGCATGAGGATGTGGGGGAGCCATGGGTTGTGGAGGACCAAGAAATGGAAAGTAGGGGTTCTGTGGCGGTACCGCTCCATAAGGTACATAGGAAGGCATAGCTCTTTCTCTAGTACTATAAGATGATGTTGATGGGGTACCACTGGTTGTGGGAAGAGGTGGATGTATGGGAGGTGCCGGTGGTGGTCCACTGATGGGTGGAGGTATAGCAACAGGGTATGGTTGTTGATAAGGGGGTGGGGGGTAATAAGAAGTGCCCCCATATGCCGGCGGTTATTGAGGTGTTCCATACATCGGTGGTGGTTGGGGTTGTGGACCATGGTGTGTGGTGGCACCTATTAGTCTGTCTGCTGAGTGAGACATCCCAGGTTTGTCCTGGCCAAATGGCACAGGTTTTGGAAGATCAGGAAGTACTGTGTACAAGTATCCTGACTGTGCATAAATGAGGTCATATTGTTGAGCCTTGCTGATGGATTCCTCTTCAGATTGTGGGAAGGTGGAAGCTACATCCTTACCAAGGAGAGCGACAAGTGATCTAAGAAACCAGTCAAGACATTGCTATTTGGTGGTTTCTGCTTTACACAAACTACGTCACCTACGCCACTCATGAAGGTGGTCAGCGATGTGGGTGGATGAGGTCTGTTTGAAGTTAGACAGTAGTTCTAGACCGTTGTCATGGTGAATGGGTAATTGGAAGAAAGTTAAGAATGCTTTGGCCAAGGACTCAAAGGTCGTATGGGACCCTGATTTTTCTTCGACATACCATTTGGTTGATGGGCCAGTGAGTGTGAATTGAAATAATCGCAGTCTGACGGAATCATCCATAATGCTATTGGAAGAACACCATAGATGAAATGTCATGACATGGTTGGCGGGGTCATCCACTACCTTTCCTTTGAACTTTGGTATGTCTGAAGGAAGTTTGGTTGGCATTGCAGGCCATGTGGCGTCATGCAATATAGGATCGTTTTTGAGCTTGGTAAGATCTGGTATGTTGAGAGAGGCCAAATATGGCATCTGTAGTGGGGTGGAAGGGTTAGCTCCAGCCATGGTGTGTTGTGAACCTGACCCTTGATGGGGACTAGGTGGGTTGGTGCTCCCTCCTTGAGAGGAAGTGGGTCCCAATATATATATCAAAGTCAAACTGTAATCAGATGTGCATCATACATAAATGAAAAAGAAGCATATATATGGGTAAGAGGTTTTGTCCGCATGGGGGAATCAAAAGAAAGAAAATGCTCGTGTCCTAGAAGATGTAACGTCCTTCCTCTCAAATAGCAATGGACCTTCCAATAGCTATCAATAGTGGGCTCTGAAGTCACCCGAAGAGACACTAGTGAAGGATGAAATAACTGGTTATGATGAGGGGTAGAGGGGACAATATCTCGAAAGAGCTGGTGATACTTCCCAATAGCCACACAAAATCCAATCAAGGTGCGATTGCAGCCCACAATCGCCACCTAGGTAGATGTCCTAAAGTTGGTCACTAGGTACCTCAGTCCAAGTGCGGAATTTAGATTTTTGGCCTAAGAAATGGGTCATGGGCTGGATCCCGTCCAAGAGGTGGGTGCCTCAAGGGGGGACGCACAGAACAACTGGACCTCGGCCTTCGACCCTTCACGGGTATCTCCCTGCCTTATGGTGATTGGAACAC
>ML787652.1:113834-158463 GCA_009831015.1 Picea engelmannii | reverse complement strand
TATCCCCTTTATAAGTTGAGGGGCCTAAGTGGTGCAGTATTTAGAGCATGCATATCATCATTCTTAAGAAGGAAAATGATTTTCCCTACATCCAAGACCTTACAATGTGAAATTTTGTGCAAAATGCGCGGCCTCTAGTGTAGTCAGGCACGCACAGAGCGCTGATGCGCGTTCCGAATCAAGATACACAGTGCATGCGCGCAGAGACAGACTGAGGTAAAGGCGCATGCACGCACGATGCGCGTCTGTGGGGTGAAATAACCATGCGCATGTGGCAAACGGCCGAGAGAGGAAATCCGGATGGATTTTTCTCAATTCTCCCTTGAATTGACTGGTTAGCAGGTCGGTAGAGGCCGGTTTGTGCACCTGCAAGTTAATGAAAGCAAAAGGAAAGCAAAATAAACCCAAATGAGGGAGGAATTGATACCTTCTCCCTAGTATGGTCTCCAATCTGTTTGCACCCAATTCGTCACTAGGTGAGCAAATAAAGGGTGCTTACATGCCCAGTTGGGCCTTGCTAGGCATGACAGTTGTAGAGTAAAGGGTTAGAAAAAGAACAACAAAACTATAAACAAGAATTAAACTAAAACAAACTAAAACTATGAGCATATGGAAAAAGAAATAACAAACACAATGGACCAATATCACCAATGTTTTTAGGCTGATCAATTGATGAAATCCAAAGCAYAATGAAGAAAGGGAACTGTGGTTCCTTCTTCCTCCAAAGGAAGGCTCTTGAGGCCCTCACAAACTTGCTCTCCTTACAATGAGAAAATGAGAATGATGGTGAAAGAACTCAAGGCATATCCACTCAAGAGAGGGGTGGATAGCTCAATGAAATGGTGCTAATGTGTTATTGTCAAGGAGTGAGTGCTTAAAACAATCTAAGAAACATAACATTACATGAAATTCCTTGAGAAAATGATGTTTCTTCATGGCTTTTTATAGCATAGCATTGGGTGATTATGCAACTCCTTTGAGGTGTGAAAAGGGGCTCTTTAGGGATCAATTAGGTCTTTGACCAGCCTAACATGTGGATTCAGCTCATATTTGATGTCAAATCGGCTTGGGAGCTAATCCATTAGTGGTTGGGAGGCCGACCAATTTCAATAAATGCGCCGTTTAGCAGGTGCACGGGTTTTGGCGCTCACAGCAGCGCATTGTGCGCGTATGCACTGATTGTACGTTGTTGTTCCGCGCATATGCGCGCGCACCCAGATTCTGTAAAGCGCCCTTCAATTTTTGGTTACTTTGTATAGTTTTTGACCCTTTTGCAATGTTGTGAATGTGATTCAGTTCCATGAATAGCTTCATTCCTGTTTTGATGATGCTGAGTTCTTGTCGCCATGTGCAAACAAAATTTCAGTGATAACACATATGTTGGATTTCATGGTGCATGCATTTTGCATGTGGTTGAGCTACATATTGAGACATGCATTTGGTGAGTTAATGAGGTGATCATGTCGTACATCATTGTTGATCTATAGTTGATGCATGATTGGTACTTTTCTAGTACATTGGTAGAGGCACCTACTAGCAGTTTGATTGGCACATGTTTTATGGAGGATTTGGCATACATATATGGTATTCATCATTTTGTGGTATTGGTGCATGGTAATGTACATGTTTTGTACACTCATAGATGGAATATGCTTGATGATACTACACCATTGGTACTACTTGATTAGAACAACAATTGGTATTTGTTTGAGATACATGATTGTGGCACTTGGTTCATGATGGAGACATATCATGAGTGATATGATACATTGTTTGGCATATTGGTAGATGCACATGGTTGGCATATTGGTGGATGCACATGGTTGGCATATTGGTAGATGCACATGTTGGCATGCTGATAGAGGCATATGATTGATACATTCATTGGATGATATCTTTTGGCACATTGCATGATATTGATGTACATAGGTGTTGTGCATGATGAGAACACATTTTTATAGGATGTACTTGGTTGATATTTTGATCATGATTCTTTATTTCATTGTTGACATATATTTTGTTTCATGATGCTTGGTATAGCATGAATTTGATGCATGAACAGGTCCAAGGATCGTTATATGGTAGAACATTGTTCATCTTGCAGAGAATATAGGGGAGACATACCCATAGGGGGAGTTATTCTTCTTCCCATGATTCTAGGAGGAGATATTTATCAGATGCATACCTAGAAAAGAACCCTATATTTGAAGAACGAGCACAGAGGCATAATTCCAAGGGGAGGGATGGCCATAGAGAGAGCATGATACATGTATTTTCAGCATTACATCAGATTGATATCCCTTGCTCAAAAGGGGAAATATTATTCAGTGAAAACAAGATAGGAGGAGCAGCCCCAAGGAGATTTCAAGCAAGGGGAGCAGCCCAAAGAGGAGAATTTCCCTTTGCCATTGATGTCAAAGGGGGAGAGTTAATCACATTGATGTGATTGATGTTTATTTATGGGGAGAGATAGTAACATTGACTATTGATGTAGAGCATGCCTTATCTACATGTTGACATCAATAATTGGGAATTGGAGTTGACATCAATGTTGGTATTTCCATCAATGCCAAAGGGGGAGATTGTTGGATCATGTTGTCATTGATGCCAATGGTTTGATTAATTTGATGTCAAAGAATTGATGTCAAGTGATTTATTGATGTCAATGGATTGATTGATTTATAATATTGATTGATTTATAAACAATGTATATGTATTATCCTTGATGAGAATGATAGATGTCAAGTGGAAGACAATCGATGAATATGGATCAAAATGAATAGATGAAGATGGCTCAATAAGTTGTCATTGATACATAATGAAGATGGATTCCTTGATATATTATGCATAGTTTGATGACTTATTATTTTCTTATCATGATTGATAAAGTGCACAAATGGATGAACTCCAAAGTGGTCCCCTTATGGTGAAATCCCTCACGGGAAGACGCTTTGAGGATTGAGTTATCCTAGAAGAATGGTTGGAGGACCCATGCTTGTATGTGGAATAATGAGAAAAAGATCAGTGATTTTGTTGGTGAAACTGTCCTAGATGGATAGTGCTTGTCATACCATTTCTGGTGGTATGTGGAATGTCGCATAACTCCTCACGGTTTGAGAGTTATGGCCCTACGAAGTTGAAGGACCCCCATGTGTTGGCTTGAAGCCCCAAGGTCAAAGAAGTCAAAGAAGTCAAAGTGACCTAAAAGAAGAAATCATTATTTAAATGATGAATTAAAGTGGAAAATTCAAGGTGGATTATTTAAATGATAAAGTGAGATGACAAAATCAAGAAGGAATATTTAAATGATAAAGTATTGGAGAACTTTCTATTTATGGAAAGTGGTTGACCCTAAAATAAGGAAAATAGGTTAATAAATAGGTTAAGTTACCTAGAAATGGGTTAAGTGACCTATGGGATGAAAGTTTAAATAAGATAGCAATGGTCTCTTGTAAATCATCCTTTTTGTGGATCAATGGAGAGCTTCTTGGGAGATTATCTTTTGGAGTATTGATGGAGAGATTCTTATGAGAGCTTCTTGTGAGAGCATCTTTGGTGTGGATCTCCTGAGAATGATTGAAGATCTATTCTGAGGAAGAAAGTGATAGGAGGATCTCATGGACACATCAAAATTTTGGCAATGTCGAAGATCTTGACGACAAAAGTCTTGGAGCTTCAGAAACCCTAGTTTCTGAGGTATACACAGGCTGTAATGGGCCAGGGCGCGTACACACGCGGGTTGTATGAGTATAGGGCATATACAGTGGATGGAATGATGAAGAATTTTGTTTGAGTTGGTGCCAAGTTCTTGGATGATGAGGCAGGTTCCATATTTGGATTCTATGGGCTCAAATCTATCATTGAGACACTGGTATGGTTACATTATTGTCTTGATGGCTACTATTGTTTGATGTGTTGTGAATGCTTAGGGAATTATTTGTATGGATTCTATGATATGGTTCAATTTGGATGATTTGGTTGATGGAGTGAGCAGTACTCCTGTGATTTAGTGGTGACATGATTTCTATGGTATACTAGTTGTTTATACATGATTGAGAAAGAATTCATATTGATCTTTTGTGGAGCATGAGCAAGCTATTGGAGAGTTTGGATATGTTGTGATTGGATGGTGGTCAGGTTGGATAGTAAAAGAGAGAAGATAATGATATATTGATTACAGAGAATTTGATTTGATATTGAAGGACAAAACCTAACAACTCAGAAGGTATACGCAGGTTGTTGTATACACTGGTCATGTGCATACGCGGGCTGTAGTGAGCCAGGGCACATACACACGTTGGTTGCACTACTGAAAGGTCGCGTACCTGTTGATAGATTGATATCTATTAAGGATTGTTGCCTCATCTTAGTTGGTGTTGAGGGTGTAATCTGATTCTTTCATTATAGAACTGGTGCTCTTGTAGAGTTGTACTCTGTTCAGTTATTGTTGGAAAACCCCCAGATTGTTGTCCATAATAAAAAGAAAAATTGTACATACATCTTGTGTTCTTTGTGTTCCTTGTGGTGATGAATTGCTGATGATATATTTCTCATATATGTTTATGATATATGCTCACATCCGATTGGTTATAAATGACAACAATAGACAACGAGTAAATGTTGAATGTTAACTAAGGAGTTTTGTGTAAGAGGGAAGTTTTTGGAAAAAGATCCCCACACTCATTCACCCCCCTACCCCCCCTCTAAGTGTGGTAGGTGTGTTCAACATGGGTTCTCATTCTCAAATGAGAAAGTGACTATAAAATTTTGTTGTAGCACAGTCCATATCGTATTTCCTTTGCGCGGTTCCTGGTCTGTATACCAGTTCCCTGGTATTCCCTCTAGAGTGTGTATGAAATGGTGAGGCCATTCCTCTAGGGGTGTCATTTTACACAGTTTTATACACTTCTCCAAGTGTTTTTCTAGTGCCCTGTGTCCATCATACTTATGTTTCTTGTTGTTTTTTTGTTCTACGTCAAACCTTATGCGCAATAATCACTTACATTGGTACCAATATGTGATTGTATTTTTGTGTGTGCCCCACCATTTTGTAGGTGTGGCCTTGAGTGCTATATCAAGTGCTAAGAGTATTTGATTCTCTAAAAATCCATCTTCTTATTGTTCCAAGAATGTTTCTATGTCATTTATTCCATAGAAACTGGGTGGTTCCCTTATCTTCGTGCCTACCCATCTTACTACATGGTCTATTCATTCACATATTCTCATGGAAGCTTCGTGTAGCCTTTTTTGCTAGTTCTCTAAACCGGTATCTAAGTCTGTTGCACATGAAGTAATGCTCTACCAACTGAGTATTCCATATGTATTTGGGTTTACATACTCCTCGTCGTGCACAGTTGTTCTGTACAACTGGTTGATTTCCTCTAAGTCTAGGAAAGTGGGTTCTACAAACCTTTCCCCTTTTGATGGGTCTAATGGCACGATGACCCTGTATTCACCTGACTCAAATGTCATTTTTTGCATCTTCAAATTGATTATGGCCTGGTTGTCAAATGCCCAATCCAAGCCAAGAAACACTGGGTATGGTGTTGTGTCGTCCACTATTTCAATTACTTCAAAGTCTGATTTAGTGTGCACTCCATCTAGGTCTATTGTCACTCCTTTCAACCTACCAATTGGTAGGACTCTATGTTGGTTTGCTCATTTCAGTTGAACATGTGAGTATCCTAATGTGGGCTCTGCCATGCATTTCCATGTCTTATTTGGTAATGCATTAACTCCAGATCCTAGATCTAGTATGATATCTCCCATGTTGAAATCTCTAATGTTGGCATTCAATCTGAACTCTCTACTTGTTCTTCTCCTTGTATGTAGGTGATTGACAATTTTTTGTTCTAGTTTTCCTTCCGTCTCTATACTACATCTTTCTACTATGTTTTGAAATATTTTGACATATTATGGATCATTTAATACTTTGACACATGATTGTAAAAAACCTTTGATTGTACTTACTTGTCCCATGGGTTGCATTTCGTTGGTATGATCCAGTAACTGAGGCATCTCGTACTGTGGTGCATCCTTGCTTTGTTGCACAGTTAAAGTCGACACCATGTCTTCATTCTAAAATTATTGTTCGGCTTGCATAAATATCTCCTTCTCATTCTATGCATCGAACTTCTTCCTTGGTTCAACATTCTTCTTCACCCACTGGTGTTGTACTGACTCTTGTCGAACTACGTCGTTTCCTGTTTTCGCTCCTCCGCAGGTAACTATGTTGATGTTCCATCCTTCATCCCTCACTTCAACTAAGATCCACTGAACATTTTGATTGTTTTGGTTCCTCTTTTCCTAAATTTTTACCAATAATGTCAGAAATTACTTCGTATCATGGTTCGATGCGTGACAATACATACAAGTTACTGGTGGAAGTGGACATTCCCTTGCATAATGTCCTAGTTGTTGACAATTGTTTCATACCATTGGTACTCTACCTTGTCCAAAACCTCCTCTCGCTTGTCCTCTACCTCGTCCAAAACCTCCTCTCGCTTGTCCTCCACCTCTATTTCCCACTCGATCTCCTCTCGACATGTTATATTGAGGCGCTTGATTATACTGCGCAGTGTTGTACTGAGGTCGCGTTGTGTTGTACTGCAGCTGCGTGGTATTATATGGTTGTTGTGCAGTGTATTATGGGGATGAAAATTGTTGTGTGGATTTCACAGTCATCATTTCTTCCTGCACTTTATATGCATATGATGTCCTTTCTCGCATCAAATCCATAGTTCTACAATATTTGTCTTCGTGGCCCACTAACTTGCAAAAGTTGCAATATGAACTCTTTGGAACTATCTGGTATTTCTACATCATTGGGTAGTGATATGGATCGTGGCCCAGTTTCTTACAGATTTTTCACCATAGTCCTCCTATTGGTAATGGGTTTGGAATTCTTGCTGCCATATACTGCGTGAATGTTGGATATTTGTTCTTGTGGTGTCCTTCCATCTGGCATGTACTACACCAAACAACTTCTTGTTTTTCCTTACTCTTATTTTGGTTTATCTAAAACATTAATTTCTTCAAATCCTCCTTCAGTTATTTGATGGTTGGTTCCGTCTATTGATACTGGTTTTATTCTAGTTGTGGGGATTCCTATAGAGCCTCTGCATGTGTCTAAAACTTTGGTTTTCGTAATGGATATTTTAAGTGTGGGAGCATTAAATTGACAAACAGGTGCTTATGTTGCATATCAGTCATGAGATATTTCAATTTTCCCTTCAGTTGCTTGAATCTCTGGTCAATCTCCCATACAGATACTCCCAGTTTTTGTCTAATTTCGATCATCTCGTTCATGTACTGATATTCTGAACTCAGCTTCTGGAACTCGTTTATCAACAGTTTCTTGATGTTTGCAATTGTTCTGGTTGTTCCTGGTGGATTGTTTGTAGCTAAACTCATATACCAATCCAGTGCGCGATCCCTTAGTGTAATTGATAGTTGTGCCAGTTTAGTATCTTTGTCTGTGATTTGTTTTTCTTCCCAAATATTCTCACATATGAACAAATGTTTTTCTGGGTCCTATGACGCTTCTCCTTTAAATTATGGTAACCTGATGGTGGGATCCTATCCTGCCATTCTGAACATCGAAATACTACCTCTACACAGTGTAGATACTTGACTAGTGTTGCCTGAACTAGCTCCTCCAGTTTTTGTTCCTTGTGTAAATGTACTTCTGTTTGTCATTCCTCTTCCAAGATCTGGTTGTCTAAACAATGGTGTTCTCTTTGGTGTATTAGTCACACATGGGTTTATGGGTTCCACACTGACATTAATATGGATAGGATTTTTGCCTTCTCTTCCCGTTCTTGGACCTCTTGTCTTCCTCTCATATGTTGTGCGCAAGATTTCCTCAATCTTCTCCACAACCCGGAGATCCTCTACCTCTTCCTTGTTGCTCACCAAGCCTTCCCTCATGGATATGACTCTCTGCTTGGTATTCACATTGTATTGGTAGGGTGCTTCGCTAGGCATATTTCTAGCTATCACCATGATCCTCTTGATATGGTCATCATCATTGGGTCCAAGGGTTCCTCCTTCTTTCCCTTATCCTTTCCTTCTTCCATTTTTCCTCTTTCTGTTAGTGCTTTCCCCCTTCCCCCATGCACACAGGGAAGTTTAGTTGTCTGAATCTATTGTCATTACACCTTTGTTGTATAGTAGTATCTTAATGGAAGTATACAATGATCTAATGTACCTTCATCGATGTGCGCATAGAAATTCTTACTCCACTATGTTGTATGACTTCGATGTATCTACTGCAAACTTTGTTATAAAGCTTGCCACAATACTGTCGAGCCAAAAATATATTGCATGGGTGAATTTATTGTTCACCTGCTATAACTGCTCAATCTATACCAAGGTCCACTCTATCTTTTGTATCCGGTTCATTGCATGGTTATCCTTCAACCTTAGTATCCACTCCTACAATAAGTGTGGAAAATCACAAAAAACGATTTCATGCAAATCAGTAAACATGTATTTCTCAATATATTTGTGGGATGTTATTCTAGGGTTTTTTTAATCTTTATGTGCAAACTCCAGCTCTTTTGTCCTTAGCCATCTTTCAATCTCTTATTTTGTGAGATTCCATGGTCTCAGCATCCCCTTATAGTGGCTCATTTCTTTCTTTTCTTCTTTAATATTCTCTTGCTCCGCCTCCCACAAATCTTATGTATCTTTTAACAGATCTTCAACATATTTCATCTACTCAATCCTCTATTGTTCCTACCAATGGAAACAAAACCATTTGTTGTCTTATCTTTCCTTATATATCTTGTTTGAGTTTGTATTGAGTGACCGAGGGTTCATGTTTGTTCAGGTTTCCAACAAAGCCTCTAAAACTATCGGCCCTCCTGGTAAACCAGAAGGAAACACAGTGCACAAGGTCCACTACGCTGTCTCACCCAAGATAGTCTTAATGGGTGGTTGTAATACTCATGTGATTGCAACCTAGGATTGAGTGGTATATCCGAGAATTGTATGTTGCAGTTTCTAATGTAATTTATTAACATACTGCAATGTTATTCATTATTAAGCAATAAATCTAACAACTGATTCGTTTGGTATATCCATATCTACTGAATACAGTAAAGAAATACATGCATTCAATCACATAACATAGATGTTACCATGGTTCACCCCCCTTGGGCTATGTCCACAAAGATCTGCCTCTTAGCTCTTTTATTATAGTCGTTTTGTCCCTACAACATCGTGCACGTTACAACTCTTCTCCATCGAGTTAAGATCTACTATGAGGTGGACTAGATCACACTAGGCTCCTCAGCCTGCGATCTAACCCTCAAGAGATTCCCTCCTCAATCCTCTCTATCTCAACATCTTACAAAATCATGTCATACAACAAAATATTACATAGCATTCGCTTCTTTTTATTCTTCTCTCTATGAATCTATCAACTTACTACAACCACCACTCTCCTCCTATGAGACCTAGGTAACTATATTTATACATTTATGGCTCTTCAACCATTACAATACATTACCAAAACCCTAACCCTAAGGTAGTTAGGTCTTCCATGCATGCACACATGTTGTTATTCCTTCTAGCTATCACTTTCCTTGTGCATGCCTTCTTTCCCAAAATGTCCTTTCTTTCCGCTTTGGCCTGCTTCCAACATGCCTTTTTCTGATTTAAACTTTACACGTGGATATCTTGAGCATACAAACTCAGATTTCCAATCCAAAAAATGTATGAAGAAGATGAGACCAAGGACCACATAACGAACTTATAATAGTTCAAAAATTTTCATCTTCCGATATTTGTTTTTATTAATGAAAGAGTGGGAAAATACAGATGACCAAATTTTGGTCAACAAGTCTTTGTACTTTACAGGGATGATCTTCAAATATAGCAAAGGACAATTGTTTATTCTGCATTTGTGCTTGGTCCATTCAAGATTGTTAGGAATATTCATGTTTTGGGATGTGTTGTACATGTATCTAATTCACTTCTCATCAAGGTTTTCTCTCATTGGCTTTGGGTTCACTTCAGTGAACACCTATAGGTTGTCTATCTCATTTGTTCTAAATTGAGTTTATTAGACTTGGTTTCAGTGTCCACTTTTGGGAGATTTTCAAGAAGATTTTCATTGAAACTCATGATATTTTAGACCATGAGTTACAGGTTGAATACTTATCATATTTTTCATTAGTCATTGATGTTGAGTTGATACAATTGTATGGACTTAATATTAGGGGCAGGGGGGGTTGTTAGAAATAATTGTAATTCCTAAATAGACCTTAACAACCATTTGGTTATGATACATTGTGAGGTCATTAAATTGATATGTATTATAAATGTACCATTGATGTACATATGAATTTATTTGTCTTGGTTTCTTTTCCACCACGTTCTCATATTCTTGATTTTATTGGTTTATCATTCTTGCTCTATATTTTTATCATCTTTACCAAAGTATAATGCAATGATATGAGTAGTCCTACATATATGTCTGTTGTATCATGTTGTCATTGATGCCAAAGTTTTAATTAATTGATTTCAAAGGATTGATGTCAAGTGATTGATTGATGTCAAGGGATTGATTGATGCCAAAGGATGATTGATTGATTGATTGATGTCAAAGGATTGATATAAAAAAATTGGTTGATGCCAAAGGAAGATTTAATGATGTAAAAGGTCAAAGGTTTGATGTATAAATGTATTATCATAGTATATTGATGAATATGGATCAATGAGTTGTCATTGATACATGATGCATAGAGGAAGATGGATCAATGAGTTGTCATTGATACATGATGATGAAGATGGATCGATTGGTATATGAAGCAAAGATGAATTATTATTGTCTTATGATGGTTGATAAGGTGTACAAATGGATGAAATCCAAAGTGGTCCCCTTATGGTGAAATCCCTCACAGGAAGAAGCTTTACGATTGAGTTATCCTTGAAGTATGGTTGGAGAACCCATGCTTATATTTGTAATAATGAGATGAATATCAATGAAGTTTCTAGTGAAAATATCTTGTATGGATATTTCTTGTCATGCCATTTCCGATGGTATGTGGAATGTCACATAAATACTCGTGGTTTGAGATTTATGGCCCTATGAAGATGAAGGACCATCATATGTAGGCTTGAATCCCCAAAAAGTCAAAGAAGTCAAATATCTTGCAAAGAAGAAATTATTATTTAAATGGTAAAGAAAAGTGACAAAGTCAAGGAGGAATATTTGAATGATAAAGAAATGGAGAACTTCTAATTATGGAAAGTGGTTAACCCTAAAAATGAGGAAAATAGGTTAAGTGACCTAGAAATGGGTTAAGTGACCTAGAAGTGGGTTAAGTGACCTAGAATATGCTTCTAAGGAAGCTACTTGGACAGTATAAATAAGAGCAAAGGGTCTCTTGTGTAAGTGCATATTTTTTGTATCTCTTGTAAATATCTTGAGAATGTATTGAAGATCTATTCTAAGAGAGAGGAGATCTGGAGGATCTCAAGGATGCATCAAAGTTTTGACAAGTCTGAGATCATGATGGAAAAAGTTTTGGAAGTTCAGAAACCCTAGTTTCTGAGGTATACGTAGGATATAGTGAGCCAGGGTACATACATCTGTAGGCTAAATGAGGAAAGGGAACATTTAGTGGATGAAGTGATGAAGAATTATGGTTGAGATGATAACAGACTCTTGAAGACTAAAGTAGGTTCCAGATCTACATGTTATGGGCTCATATCTTCCATAGAAACTCTGGTATGGTTACATTGTTTTCTTGATGGATACTCTTGCTTGTTGTGTAGTGAATGCTTAAGGAATTATTGGTATGGTTGTTGTGATGTGGTTTGTGTTGGTTGATGGAGTGAGAAACACTCTTATGATTCTGTACTGATATGATTGCTATAGTATATTGGCTTCTTATACATGATGACTAGCATTCATATTGTATGGTTGAGAAGCATGAGTTAGTTTTTGGAGAGCTTGGATGTGTTGTGACTGGTTATGGGTCAGATTGTACAGTGAAAGTCAGAAGAGAATGTGATTGAATGTTGCAAATGATCTGATTTGATCTTGAAGTTGATCAGAAGTGATACGCAGGTTGTATTACAAACTGGTCGCGTACATACACAAGCTATACTACTGGTAGGGTGTGCACATATGAGTGTTGTACTACCGAAAGGTCACGTACCTATGAAAGATTGATATCTATTGAGGATTTTTGCCTCATCTTAGTTAGTGTTGAGGGTGTAAGTTGAGTCTTGCATTATAGAGATGGTGCTCTTGTAGAGTTGTACTCTATTCAGTTGTTGTTGATAACCTAAGTATTGTAGTCCGTAATAAAAATAAAACTGTACATACATCTTGTGTTCCTTGTGGTGATGATTTGTTGATGATATATTGATAATATATGTTGTTGATATATGTTCACATCTAACTGATTATAAACGACAACAATCAGTAATGAGTAAATGGTGATTTCTAACTAATGAGTGTTTCCAAAGGGCGATTTTTTGGAAAAAGAGTCCTACATTGTTCACCCCCCCTCTCAATGTAGTTGGTGTGTCCAAAAATTGGTATCAGAGAGGGCCTTCACTATCAGACTTAACAAGCTTGGAGGAGATTCATGGACACACAAATGGATGATGAAGTTTCAATCCTTGATGAGGAAAATTATTCTACATGGAGAATAGAGATGATAGTGCATTTGAAGGAAATGGGAGCGAGTATTTGGAAGGCATCCATTGGTGGATCATTTTCTTTGAAGAACAAGTCAAAGTTTGAATTTCAAAGGGAAGGAAAGAAGAATGAGAATTGGCTCTCAAGACCATTCTTAGTGGACTCTCAAGTCCTATCAAAGAGAGCATGGGACAATGCACTTCCACCAAGGATATATGGATAAATCTAGAGGAGACATACCAAAGAAAGATGGATGATATTGAAAACAAATCCATCAAGGCAAATGAAGGTAAAGAATCTCCAAAATCTCTTGATTGCATTATTTCTAAATGTGATGGTGTTGGAAAAAAGAAATATCTTGAAGACAATTCAAATGAAGGAAAAGAATCATGTGATGATGTTGGAAAAGAGGAAGATCTTGAAGACATTTCAAATGAAGGTGAAGAATCTCCACAAACCCTTGATTGTAATATATCAAAATGTGATGATGTTGAATTTTTCTCTACAAGTGAAGAAGAAAATATAGAAATAGTTTGTGTAGATTTTGATGGTAGTTATCCTATGGAAAGAATAGATGAAGAACTATCAAAACTTCAAAAGAAATTTGAAGAGGGTCTATATGAATACAAAAATGACCACTATTATATAGACTATATCTATCTTTCAGATAACACTAAAAAGTTTCTTAAGAAGAGTCAAAATCACATCTTGAAGTTAAAGGAAATGCTCAACGAACAAAAAGAGAGTAATAAGACTCAATTAGATGAAAAGGAAGAAGATATCACAAGACTAAAGAAAGAAAAATAAGATAAGAAGGTAGATGATGAGATTAGAATTTTTTTTGAAATTATTGTCCATCTCAAGACCCAAATTGAAGAATCCAAAAGGGTAGAGGAACTAATGAAGAATTAAGTAAATGAAAAGGAAGAACCATGTCATAAGTTAGAAACTGAAGTTGTTGATCTTAGAAAGAAAGTAGAGAAGTCAAACAAATTCTTGAATAGCTCACAAATCTTGAATGAGATCTTGGAAAGTCAAATATCACCAAATGATAAATTAGGTCTTGGATATAAGAGAGAAGCTACACATACTGAAGCAAGCACCTAAAAGAAGAATGAGGTAATTCCCTCACTCTCAAAGGATGAAGATAATGTTGCAAATCAACCATCTACACAAGGCAAGGAAAGTTTCAAAAGAAAAAAACAAGGAAGACATCAAGAAGCCATTCTTACACCTCAAAAGGGATGGACACCAAAGGAAAGGTATGAAAGTGTTTTTCATGGTCAATGTTATTCATGTAGTGAATATGGTCACAAATATTTGGAATGCATATCTTATGCAAGGAAAAATAATGGAATATTTCATAACACCATAAGGTGTTGGAGATGTGATCAAGTAGGACACATTGTTGTTCACTGTCACATGATGAGATGCTACAGTTGTAGTGGATTTGGCCACAAATACCAGGATTGTTGGAATACAAGAAGAAATTCCATGATGAGGAATTCATATAGCATGACTAGAAGAAGGAATGAAGTAAGGAAAGGAGACATATTTGAAAAGATGGAAGCTTAGAGCTCAAGTTCTGAGAAGCAGGGACACCTTCAGAAGTGGGTGAATAATACTGAACTATCAGAGAAGAATGGAATCCTTGAGGGAAGATCAAGTGTGTCATCTACTGAAGAATATACAGGTGACTGTGGTAACTGTTAGCACTCCGTAAATTTGTCAGGCTGATAAACAAACGATGAAGGTAAATTTTTCAACCAATCTTTGAGACTCGAAACTAGCCTTTCGGATTTGTAGACGACTCTCTTAGAAATGGCATGGTCTCCACGTAGGATATGACTTTGAAAAAAATGGATATATTTAACACCTATGATATGATGGGTTCTGGTTATGTTTGTGCAAGAAAGTAAGACTTGGGCTATGGGGTCGATCTGAGGAAGAGATGGGACAAATGACTCAGTGACTGGATTTGAGAGGATAAGGATAGGTGAGAAACAACCTTCAGTGTAAAACCATAATGTGTGGTGGGAGAAATTACAGGAAGTAACTCGGGAGAATCATTGTGGATGAATTCAGAGTTAGCTTTAGAGGAAACATTTTGTCTAAGTGGCGCAAACAAGGGGCGTTGTACAGGGAATCCGTAGGTTCGATAATTCATTCCAAAATAGAAAGAAAGAGATATGTAATAAATATAATAGGAAATAAAATACACAAATAAATAAGCACAATACATCCAACTGTTACAACTAGAATATTTTCATCAAGTCGCAGGACCTTTGCATTAAATTCTGGTCAAAAACTCAGATTACATACAATAGCTATCATCTACCAAATTTTCCAACCAACCCTGTTTACATCAAAATGATCCCCATATATAGAAATATAATGTCACCCTTCGCTGCTAGGGGAAAACTACTCCCTCCTAGAATCATAGATCTGTTTTCTTTGAAAGAGAACAATAACTTCAACGAATTCACTAAAAATAGAAAACCTAGCCTTGCCAAATCATAATCATAACCGAAATATTATTTACAGTCATTGATCAAGATAAAAATTTGATCATATGGTTGTGATGATCCATAATGTTCACTTTTGGACACTCTGTCACCCCTGCACAACAAGTATTCTACGCAACAATAACCTTCAGTAAAAAATGCAGCGGATTGCACAACAAATTGTCAAAATAGGCATTAAATATGGCATCGTATCTCACTGATAAAACACTATTTTTAGAAAATGAGAGAGGTTTTTGTAGATAATCTTGTTATAAATAAAAAAAATCTCTTGGTTGATTTAAATTCATTTTCAGTTGTCTGAAATACGTGTCGCAAAATAATGTCTCGAAAAGGAAATCACGAAAAGTGAAAAATAAGGCTCAAAGATTCCTTCGAATCTTCCAATCTGTGACACATTTTGCAAATCTAAGAGGGGTTTTTATTATTTATTTTTTCCTCGACAAAAAACTCTCGAGTAATTTCAACATTCCTCTCGAGTTGGTCATAAATTGATCTTAAAGATGACAACTAAACCCAAAATTTTTGCAGTGCAACTTGTAGCCTGTGCACAGGAAAATCCACTGCATGATGACACCCTCTACGTGAAAACATCCCATGCACGACATAATCCACTGTGCGAGAATATCCTATGCTCAACAGAATCCATTGCGCAACAACATCCTATGCGCGACAACATCTACTGCGTGACGAAACCCACTGCGCGATGAAAACCACTATGCGAACATCCTATGCGCGACAACCCACTTCCCGATGAAATCCACTACTCGACAACATCCACTACATGATGAAATCCTTTGTGCGATAAAAATCCACTACACGAGAGAATCCTTTGTGCGGCAAAGTGCTCTACGCAGTGCACAATTCTATTGACAGGCGAAATTGAACGCTCGTCAACTGGAGGAGTGGATCCGGTTTGGGGTTGTCTAAATAACCAAATCCGTTTGTGATGATCCACCCCGATGGGTTTAGCAGCTCCGTTGGCCGATCTAAGTCCTAGGAAAATGGAAGAAAAGATAAAACTAAGAAAAACTAATCTAAGTGAAAACAACAATTAAAGCAAACTAATAAACAAATCTAAAATACATATATACAATCTATTGTCTAACATTATACAACAATAATTCTATGAAATTAAATGTTAAATTATCGACATAACTAAATATTAATCACAAATGTACAATATTTACAGATTACAGATTTTAAATGAAAACCTGCTAAAATCATTTGTAAGCTGTCCTATGATAGAAAAACTATTGTTTTTATAATTTTTATAATTTTATTAAAACTATCTAAGCTGAGCAATTAAAATAATAGTCCTAACTATAAATATGAACTATATATATCTATCTAAACTACTTAAATAACACTAATAAATTAACTATTAAATAACAAATTGCAAACTCACCTGAAGTAACGCTTCAGGTTTGTCCTGTATACAATAGTTGATCTAGCTGTTCGGTGGGAGGAAACCTGCACCAGATTCTCCACAAGCTTCTCGTAAACAGGAAGCAGCAGTTCTCTTCGAATATAAATGACAGGACAAACAAGACATAAAAAACGACAACAATCTTATAATTTACAAATCATCGCAGTTAGATAAATCCCTGTGCAAAGATTTGTACAGAACAATCCAATTAACGAAGAAGATAAACCTTTATTCATTAAATTGAAATAGAGTGATTGTTGTATTAAAACTGAGATACATAAGACATGTACATAATTTAAATCACAACGCATTAACCTATAATAAGTCTTGATATCTAAATTATTCAACGACTTAATCACAAATTGAAATGCACAAAACTTGAACGAAAGTATGATAAATTGAAAGCTAAAGATGTTACAAAAGATCCACTTCCATTCGAGCTTGTATCATTATAAATCCATAGTCTTGTTCTCCCAACAGTGATGATGGGTTCATTACAAAAAATAACAAGTATTTAAAGACCACATGGTATAACATCCCTGTGGGAATTATCAAACACAGTTTACAAAAAAAATGGGAATAATCTCCCAAGTCTCTATTTCTAACTAAAGCTAACAACCTATAACAAAACTATATCACAAAAGTATCTCCTAAACTACCACAACATGCCCAATTTTTCATTGAAATTCGTATGCACCTGAAAGTGGACAAGAATAGACAAGTTTAGATGATATTTTATTTGTAAAACTAACAAAAATCTAAATTTTAAGACTAGCTACAGAATCTCACGATTTTGTAGCTGGTCTAATTTGAAAACAAAACTATTTTAAATCAATCCAAAACTAACAGAAATATATTCAAACTATCTAACAAATATTTAATTGCTAATTGAAAACAAAATGAATCATTTAAACCAAAACTTCTATGCTAATCGAGAGCCAACGAAATCATGTTTGAATCTATTTCAATCGAAACAGACCCAAAATGAATATCAAGCAAATCTCTGGTAAGAATTCAATATAGACATAATATGTCAATCCAACACTCAACATAATCATTTTTTTAAATCCAAACTAACAGAGTCATATTGAATCTGTCTTTGATACTAATCCAACTCATGCTAATTCAAGGCACGCAACATTGTTTGCAAATCAAACCAAACAGGAATGAATCAAACCTATTTGGGGCACACAATCGTTATGCAAAATTGTATCAATCAAAACATAACTACATGATTTTAGCAAACAAATCTTTTATACAGGTCAAATTGCAATCATAATCCAAACGAAATTATTTATTCAAAACGAAACGAAATCGTTTCTTGAATCTATTCGAACAGAAATAAACAAAAGAAAACCCAATCAACTACCCTAATTCAAACGTACAGACTTGTTTCAAAAGCAAACCAAATAGAATCGAAAACAAATCAATCGTTTATACTAATCTAAGAACAATAGAATCGAATTATACAAATCATAGCTATATTTGATTTTAGGAAAACGAATCCATGCAAACAAAAATAGTTTATGCTAATTCCAAACAAAATCTTTCATGCTAATTCAAATAGAAAAACGAAATCATTTCTGGTAATTGGAAGCAAACATAATTTTTTTTAATCTATTCAAGCAAACATAACTAATCGACTATGCTAGTTGAAACCAAATCATACAAAATCGATGTGGAAAAAACCATACCTGGGCTATAGAAAAACAACTCGATCAGGATAAATTTGAATTGACAAAGGTCGTTGTTGCTTCGACATTTCTGAAGACAATTGAACCATTGGTTTTTTGTTTATTCTCGTTGGCTTGTAGCCTGTTGTTCTCCTTTGACAAGATTGTCACCTGTTCCTCTAATGATTTGATATTAGATTGCAACAGGGGGACGTCCATGTAATAACGTTCAAGCCAGGAATTACATTGAGTACACGATGGTTGATTGGGCTTTGGCATCACAGGCGAGGGTTCTTTCAAGTTACCAGGGGTTTCATTGTGAAGCTTAATTCCCAGGTAGTTAGGGTCATTCTTGAGGCACAGAGGTAAGTTGGAAACATAGTCATAGGGTTCCATAGAGTAGAGGCCATGAGAGTAGGGGTATTCCTCGGCTAGGAAACATTTGATCTTCGAGTCTAAATCCTCTCTCAAGACGATAGGCTTTTGGTCAGTGCTCTGCTTGGGCGTGTTCCGAGCACATCTCGATATCCATCGAGCATTTTTCTTTCCCTTACTGTTGAAAGCAGTGTCACCTTTTCCTTCCTTCCTCACCGGCCTCTTGATGGCCTTAGTATTGTCTTTAGCACATGGCTCGACCATGGTATCGGGTAGGTCCATGTCTTGGCAATTCGAGGGTTTGACAGGGGGTAAAAGGGTAGGAGGTGACACGGCTGGCTCAACCAATGTTTCTGTGACCACATATTTATCCATTAGTACACACTTGGGGGTGGCAAAGCCATTCCTAGATAGGAAGGCTTGGCAACAGTCACCACTAAGGCTTAAATGATGAACGATAATAACTTTGATCAAGCCGTGATGGAAAAGGCTGCTATCAGCCTTCTCACGCTTGAATCTTTTGGACATCTTGTACAGACTACGTAAGAGATAATGTGGCATATTCATAGGGTAGCCTATAAAATTCATCAATAACCAAAGATGATATAGAAATACCAAGCCATAACGACCTTCGCAGGTCACAAACTGCTTAAAAATTGCCAAAAGATCGTGCCACCTGGATTTGAGGGTAGCGAGAGGCATACCTCTATCGAAGCTAACAATATTTCTTGATGTGAATAGGAGTGGCCATGACACCTCGTCTACTTTGGAATTTTTAAAACACCTTTGCCCTGTAGCTGGTAGTCCTGTAGCTAAGCTTAGGAATTCCTCATTTAGCTCAAGTTGTATGTCTCCGACCTTATCCCTACATCCGTCGAAGGTGAGGGTGAACTGTTGGGAAATTGAAAGGTTGAAACCCTCAAATATTTGGACAAACACCAGCCAACCACTATTTTCCAAATATTCATGAGCATTATCGAATAGAAACAGAGTTTGGATACCATTTGGTTCTATGCGCACCACAGGTGCCATAGAACAGAATACACAGTGAGCAAGGTGAATGGTCAAGGGTTTGAACAGGGTATACGTCGGACCGATAGCTCACAGGCTTCCCCGAAAACCAACAGAGGTGACTCGGGATAGAAGGGAGGCATTAATGCCGGAGTGTGCGAGGGTGGTGGAATGAAATCAACCCACACAAAATAGTCATTTCCCAATGTACAATTGACAACACATATGGTGATTTAAATCACTATTTCAATGTGTTAAAAGTAATGACATCCAAACAATTAACGAAAAGTATGGTAAGTGGAGCAAAAACAATTGCACAAGCAAGAGTGTTTGCATGGTTTTAAAATGAAAACAATGTTTCGAAATCAACACCAAGGGTTTGATCATAACAAAAATGTATTGTATGAAATGATTACACCAAGGATCTAACCACAATGTCAATGTGTTTTCATGAAACCAATGTGTCAAGGAAATCGATGAAAGGCTATATAACATCAAACCACCAATGTATTAAGGACTCAATGACAGTCATTATAATATCATCACTATCTTATAAAAATGAAATCATATTAACAACAAAAGAATGCCAAATGAGTAAAGATCTTGGTGTCTTGCCAACTGTGCAACTATAATTGAATTGGAAATGCAATGAACACATAGACAAGAGTGACCATAATAATCCAGTGATGATTTTAATTTTATTGACGTGACTTCAAAATCAAAATTTTCATACTTGCAGTCGTGAAAATGAGAATAAAGGCAGGTGTGCAAATGTGCGAAATAATAGTGTTGTTTTATTCAAAGATTGCGATGAAAATCAAGGGTTCCAAAACACTTGTGTGGGAAGCTTATAAAGATAGGATAAAAATGAAAAATGGCTGCCAACAATGGTGACACACTGGTAGAAGCAGTTATCTCTGAAAAAATAACAAATTCAGATTATGATAACAAGAATCATTCAAACTCAAAAATAACCAGAAAATTGTTTAAACATCATTATTAATCAAATATTCCAGCGGTGCTTAAAGGATGAAAACTGATAACAGTCTTAAGACAAGCGAACCACGATATTAAGGATAAAATATCCAATACTATTGACAGGGCCACTGCTGCCAGCAGGCATTCATAGCCTCAACAGGGTTGCCATTTAACCCACTCTGATATCTGTATCCTGCCAAGAAGTTCCAGGTCAAAATAAAGGACATTTTAAGGTCAAGAGATTGCATATTTGCAAATTTTCATATACCCGACATTGCTTCGCTACCAGCGGGCCTGTTTAGTACCCCGACAAAGTTGTCTTGGCATCATGCATGCATTTACCTACTGTCAGCAGACCTGTTCAGTATCCCGGTGGGTTTACAAGCACTTCCCACAACTCTTTTAATGATTTATTTTGTTTTTTTAAAGATATATAATTGAGCGGGGTGACGCTGAAAATTATGATGTTTTAACATATTTTTTTACAGACCTCAACAAAATTTTTTAGAACTGTCCTTCATTAAGATCCAGAGATGGTTTATTTACAGAACCAACCTTCTAAGGCAGGGAGACATATTCTGAGTCATTCCCTTAAGGAACATGGACATCGTAAAAAGATAATGGATGATCGTGACATGCTTTACTCACAGATCGGAATCAGTTAACTTCTTTCAAACAACAGTCTTTGCTCAACACAGATGTAAATTTCGGAAGTATATAATTGATGTTTATACAATTTTTCAACAGTCATTTTAGTGAAAGAATTTTTTGTTTTCTTTGTCTGAACAGTTCCAAAATTGCAGGTATGTGTATTTCCAGAAACAAAAACTGATTAGTGAAAAAGGAAAAAAAATCCAAAACCAAAATAGTAAAAGAAAAGAAGACAAAAGAAAAATATGTACATAGTATAAAAAGGGTTGTCATCAAGCGAAATATCTTTTCAGAGCTTGGCCATTCACCGGATAGGTGTCAGGCTGCCCCTCTAAACTCTATAATCAGAAAGAGTTGGGACCCAATTTCTCAACGATTAAAAACGGTCCAAGCCATAAGTTTTGAAATTTCATGTGCTCCCCCTTTCCCTCATGCGGTTTTTCCCATTTCAAGACAAGATCACCTACTTCAAAGTTCCTACTAGAGGCAGAGTTAGAATCAAACCATCTTTTGACCACTAGTTGATGTTGATCTAACTTACGTTTAGCTTGGGCCCTTACCTCTTCTAGTTTCATTAAAGCGTTAATTCGGTTCTCCAGAGGGGGATAGTCTTCTTCTTGTATTTTCTGTGATAGTTGTAGTGAGGGAAGAAGAATGTGTGGTGGCAGAATTGCTTCTCTACCATAGATGAGAAAAAAGGGAGAGTTACCTACAACAGTTTTTGGTGTTACCCTATCAGCCCAAATTGCGTTTAACAGTGCATTATGCCAGTTTTTGTGATTCTCAGATACCGTTCTCTTGATGATTTTAATCAAATTCTTATTTGTTGATTATGCCAATCCATTGCCCTGGGGGTAATAGATGGAAAAATATTTCAATTTAATTCCTTTTTCTAAAGCGAACTCGATCATATCAAGAGACAAAAAATAAGAAGCGTTATCGAATACTAAACAGTCAGGGATACCAAAACGAGTGATAATATTCGAATTTAAAAAGACAATTACCTGACTGGTATTCACAGTTCTTAATGCGGCAACTTCAAACCACCTGCTAAAATAATTTGTGGCTGTTATGATAAACTTATGCTGCTGTGAGGATGGAAGATTGATTGGACCTATAATATCAAGGCCCCACTGCTGAAAAGGGGAGTCTACTGAAATGGGCTGCAGAGGAAAGGCTGGTTTCTATAGCCACCCTGATGCTTTTTGACAAATAATACACTTGCGACTCAAAGCATGGGCGTCTCTAAAAAGTGCGGGCCAGTAATAACCGACTCTCAAAACTTTATGGGAAACGGTGTCTCCACCAAAATGCCCACCAACTTCTCCTGCATGCAACTCTAGTAAGACTTTTTTTGCTTCATCTTTCTCAAGACATCGCATTAGTACGCCATCAAAATTTTGACAAAACAGGATACCATTAACCAAATGAAAGGAGGCATACTTTAATATTAATGCTCTTATTTTAGTGGGATCCAGGTGACAGGGGGTTGATCCATGTTCAAGACAGAATTTTATATCATCATACCAGGGACTGACAAATTTTTGTGCACAACAGATTGCATTTTGATTGTCCTGTCCTACGTTTGACCTATCATTCTCTTCTTATTGTCCCGTTGTTGAATCAGAAACTAAATTGCATAACCCTTGGCCTCTCACTATCTGAGCTGGGGTAATTTCTATGCCGTACTCCTGTAAGGAGGTAACCCAGTTAGCCCTCTTTTCACCTAGTTCTTTCTGCACTAACAGGTTCCTGATGGCTATATAAGGGACAATAACTTTCGTCCTTGATTTCAAAAGATAAGACCAGAAGTGCTTGACTACTTTGAAAATAGTGTAGGCATGCTGATCTACCACTGGGTAATTAATTTCAGCGCCTTTGAAAGCAGAGCTCATAAAGGCAATGGGTACTTCATTGTTTTCAGCGTTCTTTTGAGATAGGATGGCAGCATAGGAGCGGTCAGAAGCAAATGTGTATAGCGTGAAGTCTTGCGAAAAGTAGGGGCTCATGAGAGAAGGAGCATATATTATGGCCTTTTTTATTTCATTAAAGGCTTGATTTTCTAAGGGTCCCCAATGATATTGTGTGTCTTTCTTAATTAGGTTCTGTAAAGGTCTGACCATTTCGAAGAAACTAGGGACGAATCTCTTGACGAAGTTTATCTGGCCTAAGAAAGACTGCATAGACTTTTTGGATGTAGGAGGGGGAAGTTTCAAGATGACTAGAGTTCTTTCGGGGTCGATAATCATCCCTTTGCTTGACATAATGAATCCTAAGAGTTTACCTTGTTCTACTGCGAAGATAGATTTTTTAGGATTTAAGGAAATGTCATATTTACGACATCGCTGTAGAACAACTCTTAAATGAGCTAGATGATCGGTTTTGTTTTTTGAAAATATAGTAACATCATCTAGGTAAACTACAACGGATTGATTGATTAAGCCTCGGAAATCGATGTCCATCGCTCTCTGGAAAGTGGCACTAACATTAATCAATCCAAAGGGCATTTTTCGATAAGCGTAGGTGCCCCATGGAGTGTGGAAGGTAGTTTTAAGTTGGTCTGGAGGAGACATCAGGACTTGGTTGTACCCTAAGAAATCATCCAATAAAGATAGCCTCTCAGAACTAGATACCTATTGAAGGATCTGTTCCATGGGTGGGACAGGGTAGTTGTCTTTATCAGATGCTCTATTAAGGTTTCGGAAATCGACGCAAAGTCAGATTTCCCAACTTTTCTTCCGGATAGGGACAAGGTTAGAAACCCATTGAGTGTGCCTAACTGGGAAAATTATCTTAGCATTTAGGAGTTTATTTAATTCTTTTTTGACGGTCAGTTCGAGCTTAGGGTGCATTTTTCTTAATTTTTGTTGAAAGGGCGAGGTTTGGGGTTTCATAGGAATGACGTGTTGTATGTTGTTAGGGTCGAAAGTTTTAAGGTCATCATAAGTCCACGCAAAAACATCTTTAAATTATTTAAACAATTTAATAAATGCGGCTTTTTCTTTTTGAGAACACCCCAACCCTTAATTAATGCACTGTGGATTGTCATTAGTTCCTAAGTTTACTTTTTCATATGATAAAAAGGAACTATTGGTTTTACAGTTGACCAATTTTTTGAATTTATCTTGAAGATCGTAAAATTTCTCTAATCTAACTACAGACTTAGGAATCGAATTTACCATGTCCGATGAAGATTCAGGAGATCTCGGATCTGGTATTACCGTGAAGTCACGCAAATTGTCATCGTGAGTGCATTCGTCGATCACCGCGCCTTGAAAAGTTTCTTCCATATGCAGGAAGCTAATAATCTGTTGCTCATCGTCGAAGACTCTCCAATTCATGATGTTGTCGGGAACGGATGGCATGAACAACAGTTCGATGGAGAATGCGTCTGGGGACAAGCCTTCTGCAGGAAAGAGTTTGGAAGCTACGTTAGCTAATAGATCAGCTTCATATTTATTCAATCTAGGAATAGAATTTATATTGAAAGAAGAAAATTTATTCATTAAATTCCATACCTCGGATTGGTAGATTTTAAGATGCGGAGATAGATAGTGGATAGAATCTCTTACCTGTCTAACCACGATTTCTGAATCGCCAAAGACAGTCAAATTTTGAATGTTCATATCTAAAGATTTTCTGAGGCCCTGCAGTAAAGCCTCATATTCTGCTATGTTATTAGTACATTCAAGTTCTAACCTACATGCAATTAAGGTTTTTTTACCTGAGGGATCCATAATAACGCAGCCTGCACCAGCTCCTTCTTTGGACTTTGACCCATCAAAGTACAGAGACCAAATTTGATTTTTATCGGGTGCATGAGAGCATTGTGTAGAAGCTACTAGCTACACATATGCTACAATCTCGGACTATTGTTCTGGATTGGTGATAGCTGAAGTCTCGGCCATGAAATTGCCGAAAAATGTATCCATCCCTTGTATTTCGGGTGAATCAGCAGAAGGTGTAAATGGTTCGTTGGGATCATTCAAATCTGTGACCGTGAACTTAAGGTAGCGTTAACGATTTACTTTGATTTTGTTGGGCTTGCCATTCTCTGGAAGCCACAGGTGAGACCAATCTGTCACGAAATAGCCGTGTAGCTGCTCTGACCAATCCCTGCTTAAAAACAGACCATACACTTCTGAAATATCCCCAACAATAATATCAATCACTTGATGAACTTTAGGGTTAGACGATAATCTTATAAGTACATTCCTTAATTCGCCTATGACTTTAACACTGGTTCGATTAAGTTGGATGATTTTTAAAGTGGATGGTTCAACTTCAGAGTTAATCTTCTGACATACAAACCATGGCATCACATTGGATGACACTCCTGAGTCTACCATACAATTGTGCATGTTTCTATTAAAGATTTCGAAAGTTAACAAAAATGGAGGTACATTTCTGCGAGTACTAAGGGTGGAAGCTTGTGGCTTTTTACTCGCAGTCTCTAAAGCTAATTTATCTACATTTGTTATATTATTTATAGGAAGGCTTCCTTGATCGTGAGTATCATGATTATTCTTAGTGGAATTCTTCTGAGGAACTTTGTTCTGAACAACCTTGTTACTGCATGAATTACCATTCTTTCTATTCTCTACGATGTTTTGTAACATTTTTTGTAGCAGAAACGGAAATTTTAATAACTCATAAACATAAATGTTAGCCCTTAAATTTTTAAGATCTTCAACTAAATCATAATCTAAGTTGGGGTTTACATGAATTTGTTTAGTCTAAGCTGGTTTAGATTTCTTTGGGGGCAGAGTCGTAGTGTTTTCGGAAGAAGGTTTGTTTGTTGTCTTACTCCTAGTATTGTAGGGGTGTACTGTCTCAAATTTAGCTTGAAAAATGCTATCCAAGAAGTGTCCAAAAATGTTTGGAGAAGATTCTTCTTCTTCAACTATCTCTTGTTCAACTACCTCCTCAGGAATCTCAGGAGGCATCAAGTTATCCTGAGCTTCTAGAATTATTTGAAGGGCATATTGTAGACTTTCTAGATTAAGGCCATCGGTATTTGGATTAGGTCGGTTGGTGGGAAAAGGCTTCATGAATGGGGGTTTGTAAGGCCCTTTGCTCAAAGAAGCTTCTTCGTCCGTCCTTTTCAATTTTATAACTTGATTTGACAGTTTTTGAATGACTTTAGTTAAGTTTTCTAAATCTGATCTTTCAAGTTGTGTTTTATTTTGAGAAGGTCTAGGGAGGATTTCGATCTTCTTTTTGGAAGATGAACTAGTCTCTATTTCGTTACTAGTAGTGTCTTTTAAACTAAGGATGTCTTTTTCAATCTAGCTAGCCTCCTCGAAGGCCTCTAACAATGTGGCTTTCTTAGATCGTTTTACCCAAATGGCTACACTTTGATGCAAGGCTTTAGTATAGTATGCTATGATAAGATTCTCGGTAGGCATCGAATCGGCAGGGATTCGGTTCTTAAGTGTTAAGAATCTTTGATTAAAGTCTTTAATTTTCTCTTTTGGGTTCATTCTTAAGCTAGAAAGCTCCATAACTAGGACTTCCGGGGACTTATCGTCTCCGAATTTTTCTAGAAAGCATGACTCGAACTTCTCCCAAGACACAATGGTATGGGGTTGCTGGGCAAAGTACCAGGTAGAGGCATTTCCCTCGAAAGTATAGGGGAACAACCTACAGACTACATCTTCGTGCTTGACATTCCAGACTCTTATGGCTAACATACACTTTTTAATGTGATCTTTAGTGATCTGTTTAGAGTCAGGGTCAAACTTGGAAAGCCACTTCTCTGAATGTTTGGGTAAGGGATGCTAAGCCCCAGGTACGACTACTGCATCCTAGTCGAGCCAAGGTCTGGAAGGATTATTTTGGTTGGCCATTGGTGTAGGTGGTGTGGAAGGCTGAGAAGGGGAACTGCCTTCGTCAGAAGAGTCTTCTCCTGAAGAAGAAGGAGATGATGGAGGTGGTGAGGGTGGTATTCTAGTTCCTCCTACAACAGGAGTGAGAATTGGATCTGTAGCGTTTAAAGTGAGGTTAGTGCCTCCAAGCTCTTCTCTTATATCAGAGAAATCTAAAGGTTGGTCCAAAGGTCGATCTGGTTGCCTTAAACAGGTGAAGGCACTATGTGTTCTTAAAAGAGATTGGCAAACAATCTCTTGTACGTCACCACCTATAAGATTCGGGGTTGCTGGTTCAACTGTGATACATAGATCATCGGTTGATGCGGTTGCTGTTTGAGGGGGGATGTTTTCATTTGAATGAATTCTTATCACTATAGGTGAGCGGTTGGGTGGTGGAGGATTCTTACGACCGCCTCGTGCCATTAATAAATTGCAGGCCCTCCTTCTAGCGCCATTTGTTGATGGGCGAAATTGAACGCTCGTCAACTGGAGGAGTGGATCTGGTCTGGGGTTGTCTAAATAACCCAAGCCGTTTGGGATGATCCACCCTGACGGGTTTAGAGGCTCCGTTGGCTGATCTAAGTCATAGGAAAATGAAAGAAAAGCTAAAACTAAGAAAAACTAATCTAAGTGAAAACAACAATTAAAGCAAAATAATAAACAAATCTGAAATACATATATACAATCTATTTTCTAACATTATACAACAATAATTCTATGAAATTAAATGTTCAATTATCGACAGAATTAAATCTTAATCACAAATGTTCAATATTTACAGATTACAGATTTTAAATGAAAATCTGCTAAAATCATTTGTAAATTGTCCTATGACAACAAACCTATTGTTTTTTTATTTTTATAATTTTATGAAAACTATTTAAGCTGAGCAATTAAAATAATAGTCCTAACTATAAATATGAACTATATATATCTATCTAAACTACTTAAATAACACTAATAAATTAACTATTAAATAACAAATTGCAAACTGACCTGAAGTAATGCTTCAGGTTTGTCCTGTATACAATAGTTGATCTAGTTGTTCGGTGGGAGGAAACCTGCACCAGATTCTCCACAAGCTTCTCATAAACAGGAAGTAGCAGTGCTCTTCGAATATAAATGATAGGACAAACAAGACATAAAAAACGACAACAATCTTATAATTTACAAATCATCGCAGTTAGATAAATCCCTGTGCAAATATTTGTACAGAACAGTCCAATTAACGAAGAAGATAAACGTTTATTCATTAAATTGAAATAGAGTGATTGTTGTATTAAAACTGAGATACATAGGACATGGATAGAATTTAAATCACAACGCATTAACCTGTAATAAGTCTTGATATCTAAAGTAGTCAATGAATTAATCACAAATTAAAATGCACAAAACCTGAATGAAAGTATGATAAATTGAAAGCTAAAGCTGTTACAAAAGATCCACTTCCATTTGAGCTTGTATCATTATAAATACATAGTGTTGTTCTCCCAACAGTGATGATGGGTTCATTGCAAAAAATAACAAGTATTTAAAGACCACAGGGTATAACATCCCTGTGGGAATTATCAAACACGGTTTACAAAAAATCTAGGAATAATCTCCCAAGTCTCTATTTCTGACTAAATCTAACAACCTATAACAAGACTATATCACAAAAGTATCTACTAAACTGCCACAACATGCCCAATTTGTCATTGAAATTCGTATGCACCTGAAAGTGGACAAGAATAGACAAGTTTAGATGATATTTTATTTGTAAAACTAACAAAAATCTAAATTTTAAGACTAGCTACAGAATCTCATGATTTTGTAGCTGGTCTAATTTGAAAACAGAACTATTTTAAATCAATCCAAAACTAACAGAAATATATTTAAACTATATAACAAATCTTTAATTTCTAATTGAAAACAAAACGAATCATTTAAACCAAAAATTCTATGCTAATCGAGAGCCAACAAAATCATGTTTGAATCTATTTCAATCGAAATAGACCCAAAACGAATATCAAGCAAATCTCTAGTAAGAATTCAATATAGACGTAATATGTCAATCCAACACTCAACAAAATCATTTTTTTAAATCCAAACTAACAGAGCCATATCTAATCTGTCTTTGATACTAATCCAACTCATGCTAATTCAAGGCACGCAACATTGTTTGCAAATCAAACCAAACAAGAATGAATCGAACCTATTTGGGGCCAACACAATCGTTATGAAAAATCGTATCAATCAAAACATAGCTACACGATTTTAGCAAACAAATATTTTATATAGGTCGAATTGCAATCGTAATCCAAACAAAAATATTTATTCAAAACTATACAGAATCATTTCTTGAATCTATTCGAATAGAACTAAACGAAAGAAAACCCAATCGACTACCCTAATTCAAACGTACAGACTTGTTTCAAAAGAAAACCAAATAGAATCGAAAACAAATCAATCGTTTATACTAATCTAAGAACAATAAAATCGCATTATCCAAATCATAGCTATATTTGATTTTAGGAAAACGAATCGATGCAAACAAAAATAGTTTATGCTAATTCCAAACGAAATCTTTCATGCTAATTCAAATAGAAAAACGAAATCATTTCTGGTAATTGGAAGCAAATTGAATTGTTTTTAATCTATTCAAGAAAATAGAACTAATCGTCTATGCTAGTTGAAACCAAATCATACAAAATCGATGTGGAAAAAACCATATTTGGGCTGTAGGAAAACAACTCGGTCAGGATAACTTTGAATTGACAAAGGCCGTTGTTGCTTCGACATTTCTAAAGACAATTGAACCGGTGGTTTTTTGTTTCTTCTCGTTGGCTTGTAGCCTGTCGTTCTCCTTTGACAGGACTGTCACCCGTTCCTCTAATGATTTGATCTTAGATTGCAACAGGGGGACGTCCATGTAATAACGTTCAAGCCAGGAATTACATTGAGTACACGATGGTTGATCGGGCTTTGTCATCACAGGCAAGGGTTATTTCAAGTTACCAGGGGTTATATTGTGAAGCTTAATTCTCGGGTAGTTAGGGTCGTTCTTGAGGCACAAAGGTAATTTGGAAACATAGTCATAGGGTTCCATAGAGCAGAGGCCATGAGAGTAGGGGTATTCCTCGGCTAGGAAACGTTTGATCTTCGAGTTTGAATCCTCGCTCAAGACGATAGGATTTTGGTCAGTGTTCTACTTGGTATTGTTCCGAGCACATCTCGATATCCATCGAGCATTTTTCTTTCCCTTACTGTTGACAACAGTTTCACCTTTGCCTTTCTTCCTCACAGGCCTCTTGATGGCCTTGGTATTGTCTTTAGCACACGGGTCGGCCATGGTATCAGGTAGGTCCATGTCTGGGCAATTCGAGGGTTTGACAGGGGGTAAAAGGGTAGGAGGTGACACGGTTGGCTCAACCAATGTTTCAGTGACCATAGATTTATCCATTAGAACACACTCAGGGGTGGCAAAGCCATTCCTAGATAGGAAGGCTTGCCAACAGTCACCACTAAGGCTTAAATGATGAACGATAATAACTTTGATCAAGCCGTGATGGAAAAGGATGCTATCAGCCTTATCATGCTTGAATATTTTGGACATATTGTACAGACTACGTAAGAGATAATGTGGCATATTCAAAGGGTAGCCTATAAAATTCATCAATAACCGAAGATGATACAGAAATACCAAGCCATAACGATCTTCACAGGTCACAAACTGCTTAACAATTGCCAAAAGATCATGCCACCTGGGTTTGAGGGTAGCGAGAGGCATACCTCTATCGCAGCTAACAATCTTTCTTGATGTGAATAGGAGTGGCCACGACACCTCGTCTACTTTGGAATTTTTAAACCACCTTTTCCCTGTAGCTGGTAGTCCTGTAGCTGAGCTTAGGAATTCCTCATTTAGCTCAAGCTATATGTCTCCGACCTTAGCCCTGCATCCATCGAAGGTGAGGGAGAATTGTTGGGCAACCGAAAGGTTGAAACCCTCAAATATTTGGATAAACACCAGCCAACCACTATTTTCCAAATCTTCACGAGCATTATCGAATAGCAACAGAGTTTGGATACCATTTGGTTCTATGCACACTACAGGTGCCATAGAACAGAATACACAGTGAGCAGGGTGAACGGTCAAGGGTTTGAACAGGGTATACGCTGGACCGATAGCTCACAGGCTTCCCCAAAAACCAACAGAGCTGACCCGTGATAGAAGGGAGGCATTAATGCTCGAGTGTGCGAGGGTGGTGGAATGAAATCAACCCACACAAAACAGTCATTTCCCAATGTACAACCAACAGCGCATATGGTGATTCAAATCACTATTGCAATGTGTTAAAAGTAATGACATCCAAACAATTAACGAAAAATATGGTAAGTCGATCAAAAACAATTCCACAAGCAATAGCGTTTGCATGGTTTTAAAATAAAAGCAATGTTTCGAAATCAGCACCAAGGGTTCGATCATAACAAAAATGTGTTGTATGAAATGATTACACCAAGGGTCTAACCATAATGTCAATGTGTTTTCATGAAACCAATGTGTCAAGGAAATCGATGAAAGGCTATAGAACATCAAAACACCAATGTATTAAGGACTCAATGACAGTCATTATAATATCATCACTATCTTATAAAAATGAAATCATATTAACAACAAAAGAATGCCAAATGAGTAAAGATCTTGGTGTCTTGCCAACTGTGCGACTATAATTGAATTGGAAATGCAATGAACACATAGACAAGAGTGACCATAATAATCCAGTGATGATTTTAATGTTATTGACGTGACTTCGAAATCAAAATTTTCACTCTTGCAGTCGTGAAAACGAGAATAAAGGAAGGTGTGCAAATGCGTGAAATAATAGTGTTGTTTTATTCAAAGATTGCGATGAAAATCAAGGGTTCCAAAACACTTGTGTGGGCAGCTTATAAAGATAGGATAAAAATGTGAAATGGCTTCCAATAAGTTCCAAATGGAAATGGAAATAATAAATGAAAACCTTCCTTTTGAAACTGACCCTTGGAGATGTTAGATGGTGCTAGGCATAAAAACAATATGGGTGCTAACATGCATGAATTTGCAAAATTGTTGGCAAACCTCTAACCTTAGCCATGAAAATCATGGTGCTAACGGTTGGCTCCAACAAGGATGATATCCTCCCTGTGAGGTAGCAAAGAAAAGTAGACCATTTGCCAATCCATTGGGCTTCTCCCAAACTCAACTATCCAACTGTAACTTGTAGCCTTCATCTGCTGAAAACCCAAAACTGTATTTGCTCCAAACTAAAATTTGAAACTAAGCTAAAAATGAAAACTGCATATTGCTAAAAGAAATGTTCGTAGTACCAAGCTTATTTGCACTCCTACTTACCGTATCTAGTGAAAAACATGCCAATCAAGTGAAATCAAAATGCCAATGCAACCATGCAATCACTTTATCCACTTTTTTATTTATTTGCACATGCTTGCTCCAAATCTTGTTTACTATTAATTCATTCAATAATTTATCTATAAATTCCAATCTCAAAAAATTAAAAACATTGGGGTTGTTTACTGCCTCCAACAAAACTGCAAATGGATCATCCAAAACATGCATAAAACAACAATCATGTTTCACCCATTCCACTGAATCCTTGTTTTCATGTAATTCAACCTGTTGATTACCACAAAAAGGTTGAAAAAAATGTTGAGACTACTGGAAATAACAATCTTCTGAATCAGAAAACAATGTTGTTTGAAATGAAACCTCTAGTGGCAAGAAATCCATATCTAAAATTGGTGTTGATTTACCATCATATTTATTTCCAAGCTGGTAGTTGATCATAGGCTACAAATCTGAACTAAAACAACTTTCCATGTAATTATCAACAGGGTCATTAAAAGTATGAGAAGGTTGTTGGTCCTCTTCATTGATAACATTTTTCTCATGTAAAAAAATGTCACCGTGAATGCAATCAGACTTCACTACTTCCTCTGTTATCTTATGATTTATTTTCAACAATTCAAAGGAAGAAAAACATAATGGAAGACAGTTTTCATTTGCAAGTCCATTTCTTTCTTCATACTCAACATCATGCCTGTAGGATTTCTGATTTGAAACATTATAAAAAAAAATCTTCGACAATTCGAAAGATGCAAAACACAATGGAAAAGTTCTTTCATCTAATTCAAAACTTTCTTCATTTTCTTCACTATTGTCATATGCACATTTTTCAATTTCTTTGGATTGTTGAACATACTCATTTTCAAATTCATATTCGACCAATGGCTACAATTTTGAACTGACAATACCTCTTACATAACAAGTAACAGGGTCATCAAACACATGAGAAGATTGTTGCAATTTCTTGTCAGTTTGTTCTAGTGAATTAGTGTGATTTGGCATCAACACACATTCCTTTTATTCAATGATGATCTTAGAATTTTCTTTCAAAAATTAAAATGAAGAAAAGAATAAAGGTAAAGAATTTCCTTCAACTAATTCAATACTTTATTCTTTGTAACTGTGATATGTAGGCTGATTGCTCTCATTACATTGTTGAAAAGGAAAATTTTCTGATAGAGAACATGCAGCTAGTTGTTCTAGGAAGTAAAAATCATAATCATCATCATCTTCATCATATATAGGCAAATCAACAACAGTTGCAATATCATCTAACAAGGAAAAACTTGGAACATCAATCTTCTCTTCAACAAGCTGATTTGCAAATTCATCTTCCTGACTGTCTACAAATGAATATATAAAACAATCAATTTATTGCTCATGATGACAAAGATCGGGATGTAAATCAAATTCTTGTTTATGCATAATCTCATGTTCTTCAACTTTCAAATTCTCATCCAAAATCATATTTTGTAGCTCCTTACATGCTTAAATATTGCCTTCCACTTCCTGAGCATTATCAAACATATGTTGCAAACACATAGACTTCCTCTCCATCAGAAGAAAAGATAATTCTGATTGAAAGGTTGTTACTGTTGGATTACTGAGAGGAGGGGTGAATCAGTAATAGTGTAATTACAATCCTTTTTCTCCAAATAATCCAAGTGTTATATCAATGTAGAATTATTATTCAATAATGAGCAATAAGAAATGAGCAATCACACACATACATAGTACACCATTGTTTTACGTGGAAACCCAAATCGGGAGAAAACCATGGAATGATTTATCTTATATGTCTTGAAAAATTAATTCATTGGAAGCACCAACTTCCTTTGTTTTCCAACTGCAACTGGAAGGAGGCTCTAACCCCCTATTTTCTCAGGACACAACCTGAGGGAATCTCCAACTCCCCAATTCTCTGGCTACAACTAGAAGGAGGCTAGAACCCCCTATGTTCTCCAGCTACAACCAGAAGGTGTCTACAACCATATGTCCTTGCCCCATCCAACCACCCTAAAGTAGAAGTATAATGATGGAACCACTGTCACACTATCATTGTGAGATATACCATTGTAAACATGTACCAATAAACATGAACCATGCATCAACATGTACCTCAACCTTTAATCAACATGTACCATAAACAAGTGCATCAAACATGCACCAACCTGTACCAAACAATTTGTAATCAACTTGTACCATAAACACGTGCAACCAACCATGTACCAAGTATGTACCAATCATGTTTCAAGTACTCATCAACTATGACTCATCAATATGTACCAACATCATCAACTATACACCTCATGTATGTGCCAACTCATCAACTACTTGTCTCAACCATGTACCCAATGTGTACCTCAACCAAAAGCCCTCATCAATTTCATCATCCAAATATGATTTGTAACTCTATAATAGACCTTGTGTATATGATCACATACCTACAAACCTTCCTTAACTTTAACATCAAGAGACTAGCATTTTCATCAAACGTTTCTTTAGTCTCATAAGACTAGTTTTGGATTAGTCAACAACCCTAACTTGAAATAATCATAACTTTGTACCTGTAATGAATAAATATATGAAACTGATATAAAATTCTCTTCACTGTGTTTTATGCAATTCCTCAAGGTCTCACTACTTGGGACCTCTCATAAAAGGAGTTATGGAAAAAATGACACACCTTGTTGAATTCTAGCTTACTCTAGAGAGCGACCTTGTAGATCGTGCTCCGCACAGAATATTTGTTGAATTTATATGAACCTATTACAAAGGATACTAAAAACTGTATGCTAACCAAAACATTTTGTCTTACTGAATTTGGATCTGTTATGAATAAGTTATGACATTTTTACCTGAAACACCTATTTTTGACTAGTTTTAGGACTAGCCACAAGCCCTATTTTCCACGGAGTGTAACTCCAAAAATACAATGACCCAGAAGATGATTTTTTTACCATAGATAATTGGATATGTTTCCTCGATGGAATAAAAATTTCATAGTATCAATTATTCTAGAAAAAAAATTATTGCAAAAATGGTGAGATGACCTAAAAAAAACATACCTTAGAAAGCATCATCAAAATAATTTATCCTTCCTTGAATTCCAGCCTTCATTTCTTCACTTTCCTTAGAAATTAGGATTATATATCCTTTTTTTACCTCATACACCTATAGGTATTCAATATTCTCAAGTGTATATTAAATTAGAGAGCCTTGCCTCTTATTTATACTCTCCAAGTAGCTTCCTTAAAAACATCTTCTAGGTCACTTTGCCCACTTTCCTTATTTTAGGGTTAATCCACTTATAATTTCTCCATTAAATTTATTATTGAATTAATTTTTTTTGTATTCACTTTTAATTATAGTACATTCATCACTTCACTTTATTATTTACCTTTTAAAATATCTTAAACCACTTTGACTACTTTGACCTTTTGGGGCTTCTATATGACATATGAGGGTCCTCCAACTTCGTAAGGCCATAACTCTCAAACCGTGAGGTGTTATGTGATGTTCCACATACCACCAGAAATGAAATGACATGTACTATATATATGAATAGTATTACCTGAAAATATATCAAAACTCATACTGTTATCCATCAAACAAACTTGGGTCCATTACCCAAACCTGGGTTCTCCAACTTCTCATGGCCATAACTCTCTAACTGTGATTCACCATAAGGGGACCACTTTGGAGTTCATGCATTTCTACTTATTATCAACCATGAGAAGACAATAACGAGTCATCTTTACATCAAACAATCTTGGGTCCATTACCCAACCTTTGTGCTATGAGGCTTTCTTCAAGGGTTGACATCAATAACAACCAACCTTAATCAATAGTTACATAATGGAGCATGGAAGCGACTTCAAAAGGTTGGACTTCTTTAGGTAGTTTATAATAAATAATAGAAAACCTCTTATTGATATTTGAGATGGTTTCATCTTTCATTCTTCTCCTGGCATAAAAATCATAAAGGAGTATATCCCATGACTTTCTCTCACCCCAAAATCTACAGAAAGCTTCTCTCAGTTCATCCCACGAGATAATCGACTGAGGTTGCAAATGTCTGAACCATGTTTTGGCATCTCCTTGTAAGGACTGAGAAAAGGCCCTCATACACACATCATCATGTTCGATCTCAAAAAGGTCTATGAAATGATCAAAGACCTAAATATGTTTCTTAGCTGACTGTCCATCAATCTCTCCATCAAATCTAGGAAGATACTTATAATGTTTCAAAGGAAAGTCGTGAAGGATGGAAGGAAATTTAAGAGGGTTGTATATTTCTTGAATCTTGGAGGGTGTATGATTAAGAACAGAAGGTACAAGCTCAGCTTTGGTTTTATTAAGCTCACAAGGATTATCATGAACATCATATGGTTCAGAGCAAGGAGCTTGGCGAATATTGACTATACAAGAAGGAGGTATACCTACAGTTTGCAATGAAGGATATACAAGGGTAGATCTCTGGGATTCATTTGAACGTAGTAAGTGAATAAATATTCTTTTGAAAAACTCAATAAAGGACAAGAATATTGATAAAACAAAAAAGTACTTCTTGAACTCAACTTAAGCTCGAGTACCTTATTTTTCCATACTCCTCTTCCATATCTCTGTCAATGGGTCTCATTCTCTAGTGGAATCTTTGAATCACATTTGAAGCTTGATTGGAGTCGCCATGAAAACTTTATCTCTGGATTCCTCTATCAGTGGAATCACCTTCAAACTGATTTTATGATGTATGGAGTTGCCAGAGCAGAAATACAACCAATATGTGCCTAAGTGTTTGCTTCTATCAGACCTTAGAACTACAACAATGTCGTTCTTCCCAGGGAAAGTTTCATTCAATTCCGTCCCCGACAATAGTGCCAGAATGCTAGCACTCTGTAAATCTGTTAGGTTGATAAAAAAATGATGAAGGTAACTTTTTCAACCAATCTTTGAGACCTGAAACTATCCTTTCAGATATGGAGAGGGTTCTCTCGGAAATGGCCTGGTCTCCGTGCAGGATATGACTTTGAAAAAAATGGCTAGATTTAATACCTATGATATGATGGGTTCTGGTTATGTTGGCGTGGGAAAGTAAGACTTGGGCTATGGGGTCGATTTGAGGAAGAGACAGGACAAATGACTCAGTGACTGGACTTGAGAGGATAACGCTAGGAAAGCAACAACCTTCAGTGTAAAACCATAATGTGTGGCAGGATATATTACAGGAAGTAACTTAGGAGCGTCGTTGTGGATGAATTCAGAGTTAGCTTTAGAGGAAAACGTTTTGTCTAAGTGGGGTGAACAAGGGGCGTTGTACAACAAATTTACAAGTTCAACATTTTTCTCTCAAATAGACAGAAAGAGATATGAAATAAAGATAACAGGAAATAACATACGTAAGGAAATAATCACTATACATCCAATTGTTACAACTAGAATCTTTTCATCACGTCACATGACCTTTGAATTAAATTCCGGTCAAAAACTCAGATTCCATACAATAGCTATCATCTACCAAATTTGCTAACCAACACTATTTACATCAAAATGATCCCCATATATAAAAATAGAATGTCACCCTTGGCTGCTAGGGTTGAACTACTCCCTCCTAGAATCATGGATCCGTTTTCTTTGAAAGAGAACAATAACTTCAACGGATTCACTAAAAATAGAAAACCCAACTTTGCCAAATCATAATCGTAACCAAAATATTCTTTACAGTCATTGATCATGATAAAAAATCAGCCATATGGTTGTGATGAGCCATCATGTTCACTTTTTGACACTCTATCACCTCTGCACAACAAGTATGCTATGCAATAGTAACCTTCAACAAAAACCGCAGTGGATTGCACAACAAATTGACAAAATAGGCGTTAAATATGACATCGTATCTCACTGATAAAACACTACTTTTAGAAAAAGAGAGAGGATTTTGTAGTTAAGCTCATTATAAAGAAAAAGTCTCTTGATTTCTTTAAATTCATCTTTAGTTGTCTGGAATACGTGTCGCAAAAGCATGTCTCGAACAGGAAATCGCAAAAAATGAAAAATAGGGCTCAAATATTCCTTCGAATACCCCAATCCGTGACACATTTTGAAAATTTGAGAGAGGTTTTTATTATTTGGTTTGTCCTCGAAAAAAATCTCGAGTATTTTCAAAATTCCTCTCCAGTTGGTCATAAATTGATCTTGAAGTTGACCACTAAACCAGTCATTTTCGCAATGCGACCTGTAGCATGTGCACAAGAAAATACACTATGCAATGACATCCTCTATGCGACAACATCCTATGCATGACATAATCCACTATGCGAAAACATCCTATGCGCGATAGAATCCACTGTGAAACAACATCCTATTCATGATAGCATCCACTACGCGACAAAATCCACTATGTGATGAAAACCACTATGAAACAACATCCTATATGTGACAACCCAATGCGCGACAAAATCCACTATGTGACAACATCCACTGCACGATAAAATCCTTTGTGTGATGAAAATGCATTGCATGGTAAAGCACTCTGCGCATTGCGTAGAAAATTTTGCAGTGCGCAGTTGCAAATGGAAATGGAAATAATAAATGAAAACCTTCCTTTTGAAACTGACCCTTGGAGATGTTATATTATGTCAGGCATAAAAACAATATGGGTGCTAACATGCATGACTTTGAAAAATTGTTGACAAACCTCTAACCTTAGCCATGAAAATCATGGTGCTAACAGTAACAGTCGTGTACATACATAGGTTAGCCTTGAATAGGTCGCGTACATACGCGAGTTGTCTGTGCAACAGGCTGCGTATATGTGGTAAAGCCTTGGGAAAAAAGATATGCACATGGTTTGTAGCTTGATGTAATCATATAACTCTATGGTGTAGGGTCTGACATAGTTTGTTGCAGGTTCTGACATTTTTTGCTGCAGGCTTTCATGTTTACATATTGGATTATGTAAAGTGATGATATCAAATGAAAGGCTATCTTGGATGGGTGGCACTAACAATGCTAAAGAACAATGCTAGTTATGACAGTGAATTTATGGTACCTTGGTTATGTGATATATCTTGATGATGCTAGCTAGAGATGTCATTGATATATTTAAGCACACTACTAGTACATGTATTGTTGGATGCTTAGTATTTGTTGTAGTGAATGGAGGATTGAGGATGATCTATTGGGGTACATGATTGGTACATATTTGAGTTTCATTGATATATATTATGATGTATTATTAGAATCATATGTGATGGATATCTTGGTACATGCATTTGGCATATGGTTGGACTACATATTGGTACATATAGTTGGTGAGTTTATGAGGTGATCATGTTGTACATCATTGATGAGTCATAGCTTGATCTATATTTGATGCATGATTGGTACACTTCTAGTACATTGGTAGAGGCACCTACTAGCATTTTGATAGGCACATGTTTTGTGGTGGATTTGGCATACATGTATGAGGATTCATTTTGTTGTGGAATTGATACATGTTGATGTGCATGTTTGGTGCACTCATAGATGGTATATGTTTGATGATAGTACTTAGCTAAAAGTACACCATTGGAATCACTTGATACTTTGGTACATGAAATATGGGATGATATATTTGAGACACTTGATTGATTGAGATTCATAATTTTTATACTCGGTTCATGGTGAAGACATATCATGAGTAATATGCACATGGTTGGCATGTTGGTGGACGCATCTGATTGGTATACTATTGAATCATGTTTTGGTACATGATGTATTTGTTTATTCATTGACATATATTTTTCTTCATGATGTTTGGTATGGCATGAGTTTGATGCATGGACAGGTCCAAGGATCCTCATATGGTAGCATATTGTTCATACTGCAGAGAAGATAGGGGGAGTCATTGTTCTTCCCATGATTCTAGGAGGAGACATTTATCAAATGCATACTTGGTAAAATATCCCCATATTTGAAGAAAGAGCATGAAGGCATAATTCTAGGGGGAGCGATGGTAACAGGAGGAGCATGAGCAATGTATCTTCATCATTACATCAGAGTGATATCCCTTGTTCAAAAAGGGGAGAGATTATTTAGAGGAAGATCAAAGGCATTCAGACAGGGGGAGCATCCTCAAGGAGAGCTCAAGCAGGGGGAGAAAACCCAAGAGGAGAATGATCCTTTGCCATTGATGTCAAAAGGGCAGAGATATTCACATTGATGTGATTGATTATTATTGATGTGGAGAGATAGTCACATTGATGTGATTTATGACTATTGATATAGAGCATGCCTTGTCTACATGTTGACATCAATAATTTGTGTTGACATCAATATTGGTATTGCCATCAATGCCAAAGGGGGAGATTGTTGGATCATGTTTTCATTGATTCCAAAGGACTAATTAATTGATGTCACATGATTGATGTCAAGTGATTGATTGATGCCAATGGATTGATTGATGCCAAAGGATGATTGATTGATTGATGTAAAATGATTGATATCAAGGAATTGGTTGATGCCAAAGGATGATTGAATGATTTCAAAGGTCAAAGGTTTGATGTATACATGTCTTATCATGGTATATTGATGAACATGGATCAATGAGTTGTCATTGATACATGATGCATAGATGAAGATGGATCAATGAGTTGTCATTGATACATGATGATGAATATGGATCGATTGGTATATGATGTAAAGATGAATCGTTATTGTATTATCATGGTTGATACGATGTACAAATGGATGAACTCCAAAGTGGTCCCCTTATGGTGAAAGCCCTCATAGGAAGACGCTTTGCAATTGAGTTTTCCTTGAAGTATGGTTGGAGAACCCATGCTTATATATGGAATAATGAGATAAATATCAGTGAAGTTGTTAGTGAAACTATCCTATATGGATAGTGCTTGTCATTACATTTCCAGGGGTATGTGGAATGTCACATAACTCCTCATGGTTTGAGAGTTATGTCCCTACGAAGATGAAGGACCCTCATATGTAGGCTTGAAGCCCCAAAAGGTCAAAGAAGTCAAAGATCTTGCAAAGAATAAATTATTATTTAAATGGTAAATAAAAGTGACAAAGTCAAGGAGGAATATTTAAATGATAAAAAAATGGAGAACTTCTAATTATGGAAAGTGGTTAACCCTAAAAATGAGGAAAATAGGTTAAGTGACCTAGAAATGGGTTAAGTGACCTAGAAGTGGGTTAAGTGACCTAGAAGATGATTTTAAGGAAGCTACTTGGTGAGTATAAATAAGAGGCAAGGGTCTCTTGTGTAAGTTCATCTTTTGTCACTATTACATATGAACAGATTTGCCACAGTTTTTCGTTGTTATTGCCACACTTATCCATCGCAATTTCCACAAAAGTAAAGAGTATTTTTCGTCACTATATCCACGAACCATATGTTCATGGAATTAGTGATGAAATTATCCCTCCATGTGTCATCACCATCAATATAGGTTTACCTTATAAATCATGGAAATAGCGACAAAACCTTGTCGCAGTAGGGACGAAAAACCGTCCCAAGGTAAAAAAAACTGTGGAAAGTTGCGACGCAAAATTGTTGCAATAGCGACACAAATTAATGGCAGAGACAAAAATTACGACGCAGATGCTATATGTGCGATGAAAAACCATGGAAAAGTGAGACAAAATTTCATCACTACTTCCACGCTTGTTCAAAAAAAAAAAAAAATACTTGCAACGAACTATCGTCGATATTGCCACGCTTCCTTTAAGTTTTTTTTTTTTTAAATACAGGAGATATGGTATAGTAATATGGTATACCATATTGAGAAGATGGATGTTGGGAGTCATTCCCTTACCAATAAAATGAAGGTTAATCACGCTCATATGAATGAAATAAATCAAATTTGTTCCCACAAAAAAAGTTGTAACGCTTTGAAAGAATGGTAGATCAAAACAATGGAGCACTTTTTTAAACAAATACACTTACACCTATTCAAGTAAAGGTAACTCACCTATTCAAATGAAGGTACATGATACCATATAAATGAAGATAAATGGAAATGTTTAACTTGAAGGGTAGTTCACACCAAATCAAGTTAGTGTGATCACAATGTTTTGAAGCAAAGGGTGATCACACTACTCTAGGTGATAGACTTGGTGGAAAGATTAAAGGGTGGTATGGCATGAACTATTGATATGATCCTACAAGGCTGAGTGTGCTTTGTTGAAATCTCTTGCAACTATTCTTTTTCAAGGACATGATAGACTTGGTGGAAAAATAGAATGTATGGGATTTTAATATAGTAAAGATGTTCTAGTCTGAGCTTGTGGTGATCTATGACTGATATTTATTTGTGTGTTGATGTGAAGAACTTGTTGTAGGGCTGAGGTGATCAATATCCATTGAATATGTCATGTCCGTGATCTGATGTGTTGCTCCTAGAGTGTAAACAAGAAAACTCCAACTATTAATGTGCACAATGAATATGGAATGTGTTCTATGGTACAAATAAGCACTGGTGGTGGTGTGCATCCATTCTGGTGAAGTATACATATGAAGAGAATGTATATAGCCATGTTTGAGTTACATTGAAGGATGGAGAACTAGAGAAGCCACCTGAGGTGTAGTGTCATTGTGGATAATATCTAGCTGAGTAGGCATAGCAGTAGAATGCTAAGGCTTTGGTGTTGTTGTTTAAGAAATAATGGTTGTACATCTACCTATATAGGTATGTAGTTCTAACTAGAGAAACCATCTAAGGTGTAGTGTCTATGTGGACAATATCTGGCTGAGTAGACATAGAAATAGAATGCTAATGTTGTGGTATTGTTGTTGTTTAAGAAAGAATGGTTGTACATCTACCTATATAGGTATGTAGTTCTAACTAGAGAAGCCATTTGAGGTGTGTAGTGTCGATGTAGAAAATATCTGGCTGAATAGACATAGAAATAGAATGATAAGGATGTGGTGTTGTTTAAGAAAAAAATGGTCGTAAATATAACTCTATATATGTAGTTCTAAATTGCTGGAAAAGTTAGCTAATAATGACATAAATATTATAGTTGGTGAGGAACAATTTCTGAAGGAACTATTGTATACAAAAGTGTAGTGGTTGGGTGCTAGTTCTTGCGAATCCTGCATTGTGCAAACATTATATTGTAAAAGTCTTGTAATTATCATTGTTGTAGCCAACGAGAGGACAAGGGAAAGCAATTATGGAACTAGGTATAATAGATCATATATGTATTTTGTTAATTGGTGTGTGGTAGAAAAAATAAATATTGAGTTAAAAATCATTGGGGAGGTTTGGGATTTAGAATGAGAATAGCAGAGTGAGAGTGCATCTAGGTAGAAGGATGCGAATGTATTATTTAGAGAGTTTGGAAGAGGGATAGTGAAACCATATGAGATGATATGGATTGATGTGATGTAAAAGTGAGAGAGAAAGGTATTTATGTATTATTTTTTGTTGGGTCTTAACATTATAAAGAAGAGGTATTGCAAGAGGTGAGTTCATAGCTTTTGTCATCTTTATAGAGTTGATAAGTCTTGCAATGAACATATTATAAAGAATTTCATTGTTTTTGATTGGGTAGAAGGATGAGAAGGTATCATTTGGAATGTGTGGAAGAGAGAAAGTGAAACCATATGAAATGGTTGGATGTGAGGTACAACTAAGAGAGAAAGATATTTATGTAGGATGTCTTGGTCACATCTTTACATGGAAAGAGTATTGCAATAAAGATGAGTTCATAGGTTTTTTTATCTTTAAAGAGTTGATAGGTATTTAAATGGACATCTTATAAAGTATTTCATTGTTGTTCATATGATATGCTCAAGAGTAAATTAGAGTAATCAAGGGGAGATACATAACATTCAACATTCTCTTGAAAAATCCCTATGACAAGGGTGACTCCACAATGTTTATTAATGAGAAGATGAGTTATGTCCTATTGTACAAAGCCCCAATGACAAGGAGAGGGGTGAGGAGTGATGGAAAATATGATTATTTTGGTTACAATTGTCAAGGATTATAGTGGCAAGTTGGTCTTTGATCTAACAATTATGAGTAAAAAGGAGACTTAGAGAGGGGAATAAATTTCATTCGTCATTATG